>OOFE01046552.1:0-28934 GCA_900323365.1 Monocentris japonica
AGTTGAAACGGTAAATAACGTCCGCTTCTAGTTTGGATGTGTTTTGATATTCTCTATGGTAATTTGTCACACGGGAGCCCTGTTATGATGGATGTTGCTTATTGGCTATGAATGAATGTGTTGAGGCAATACCACATTTTTCATATTAGTGCAAGTAAAACAGAAGAGAAAAATGACCATTCAAATTACCTAATGTATAGGGACCTAGTGTACCAATATTATTATCTTTCATTAATCATTTTATAAATGAGGCATTCAAAAATGGTACAGTAAAAGTTCACACATTAATAAAACATAGAAGTGGAAACACAGAGGAGGTGCAATTATGAATTTGTGCTGGTGAGATAAAATATCTCATCTCAAAACAAACAACAAACAATGAATCATTGTTTGTTGGGTTAGGGTTAGGGTTAGGGTAAGAGTCCGTGTCAGTAAAATAGCTGAGAGATTCACTGGCAATGTGAATCTCACTATTCCCCAGTGAAGTCAGTTCTACATAAGATCATCTATCTCATGAAGTAAATGGACAAGAAAGGGATTCTGGTCGATTCATGTATTTAAAAATAAAAACACAGGTATGATAACAAACCTCTTATCTCTTCTCTAAAACATGTGTCTTGAAGAGATTGGTAGCAAATGCAGAAGCCCAAGCAATCGTGAGCTTGCCAGTGGAAATATGAGCATTTGTTTTGCCACATTTTCTTGGTTTTTGCTGTGAAAATGATTAAGTTGTATTGAAGGATATTTTTATTAGGGATAATAATTAAGGGAGCCAACTCATTACAAGTTCACAATTAGAACAGACAACAATAAAATTACAGAATTACAATATATGTGCAAGTTCTTTACAGATAATACAGAGTTCTAACAACACCAACCATGTTGGAGGTATCAATCTATAGCAATGCATATGCACCATGAACCATATAGTATTTTACGTTTAAATAATTTAGGACAGAGAATAGGGGTGTATTCTGTTATGTTTTTCAAGAGTCCCAGGACACTGATAATGATGGGACATTTTCACTTGATGCAATACACAGCAGCAATATTGAGCCATGCAACACTTTATGCCAGAGGGAAACCGTGTCCAGGGAGGATAACTGACACCTGGGACCTGTGGACCTGGGAAAGAAAAGTATCAGGAGAGAAACGATTACGAGATAAAATGTCATCAGATACTGGGATATTAATGCCATTGACCAACTTCATTTATTGGTATGATCCTTATCCTGTCTAACCAGCTTACATCTCTTGGAATATTAACCACACTTTCTTTTTTCCTTGGACTTTCTGTTGAAATTTGAGTTTCTGTAGGTGGTGCTCTTTTCTTTGTCTGTTCAGCCATGCTCATGCTAGCTACCCAGTTCTTCTTCTATTTATTCCAAACAAGCTGCTGTTGCTGCTGCCAGAAACGTAAAACACTAGTGCACCAGAGGAAAAAACTTGAACTGGGTATAGATTCGCTATTGTGTTATATCAATCGGCGACAGAGAGAAGCAAAACAGACATTTATTTATTTGAAAATATTGCAGATTTTTACTTTTAAAAGAACAATCCACCCAAAAGCACTCTAACACTGTTAAAATACAGCTATTGGCGATGCATTTCTGGGTCTATTTTGTTACTTGATATATTTTTCTTATTTCCACAGAGTTTGATAGAAGAACTATCTAAAACATCAAGGTTAAGGTCAGAGGCACATCTACCAATTTCTCCACCAACAGTAGCCTCAATAGACCACAAAGCAATGCAGCCACAGCTCACATCTTTGCAGATTCATCATTGGTAGTGTGTGAAATATAACGCTCCCTCCGACACTTCTTTTAACAAACCGGACAAGGCACATCACGGCATTGTTCTCTCTCCACTCTCACTTTTTCTCTACTGGAAAAACTTCACTATTAAGCTATTGCTATTGCAGGGGTTGTCAAAACTCATTTTGGGAATCATAGGAAATCACTAACTGAAGTAGAAGTAGATGAGGCAGTTTGAGGGAAAGTGGGTACACAAATAAAGTAAATTACAACACAAAATAACTTCTGGAATGCATTGAACCTTACAAATTGATGATACCTAACAGTGAATGTCTAACAATCCCATAGGGGGCAAGGAAGGAAGAAGGAAGGAAGAAACTTATAGTGCATTTCTCACGCGTCTGTTGGATTGTCTGAGCTAGAGCAGTCTTTTCATGCGGCAGGTGTGCTTGTCTATGTGCATGGTGGACTGGTCTGTAGAGCTGGCCAGGACGTCCAGAACCTCGTCTTGGCGTTCCAGCTCTGTCTCTGCCTCCAGAGCCAGGTTCTTCAGCTGCATCAGCATCTGGGCCCAGACACACATACACACACACGCAAACAAACAAGTAGACCCATTTGTACATACACAGACACACACATATACACACAATAAGAAAGCATGACAAAGTATACATCATTAGTTTGAGTAATTACACACGAGAAGAGGAGATTCAATATGGAAATCTATGGATAACGGAGGAGTTGTTGGAGGGTGGAGCTTGTGCTTGTAGAACATACACCGATCAGCCACAACATTAAAACCACTGATAGGTGAAGTGAATAACATTATCTCGTTACAATGGCTCCTGTCAAGAGGTAGGATATATTGGGAAGCAAGTGAACAGTCAGTTCTTGAAGTTGATGTGTTAGAAGCAGGAAAAATGGGCAAGAGTAAGGATCTGAGCGACTTTGACAAGGGCCAAATTGTGATGGCTAGACGACTGGGTCAGAGCATCTCCAAAACGGCAGGTCTCGTGGGGTGTTCCCAGTATGCAGTGGTTAGTACCTACCAAAAGTGGTCCAAGTAAGGACAACCAGTGAACCAGAGATAGGGTCATGGGCCTCATTGATGCGCGTGGGGCGCGTGGGGCACATGGGGAGCGTGGGGAGCAAAGGCTAGCCCATCTAGTCCGATCCCACAGAAGAGCTACTGTAGCACAAATTGCTGAAAAAGTTAATGCTGGCTATGATAGAAAGGTGTCAGAACACACAGTGCTTCGCAGCTTGCTGTGTATGGGACTGTGTAGTTTCGGCAGACCGGCCGCCGAAAGCGCCTACAATGGGCACGTGAGTGTCAGAACTGGACAATGGAGCAATGGAAGAAGGTGGCCTGGTCTGATGAATTACGTTTTCTTTTATATCATGTGGACGGCTGGGTAAGAGATGGCACCAGGATGCACTATGGGAAGAAGGCAAGCCAACGGAGGCAGTGTGATGCTGTGGGCAATGTTCTTCTGGGAAACCTTGGGTCCTGGTTACTTTGACACGTACCACCTACCTAAAAATTGTTGCAGACCAAGTACACCCCTTCATGGCAACGGTATTCCCTGATGGCAGCGGCCTCTTTCAGCAGGATAATGCATCCTGCCACACTGCAAAAATTGTTCAGGAATGGTTTGAGGAACATGACAAGACATGACAAGAGTTCAAGGTATTGACTTGACCTCCAAATTCCCCAGATCTCAATCCGATCGAGCATCTGTGGGATGTGCTGGAAACAAGTCCAATCCATGGAGGCCCCACCTTGCAACTTACAGGACTTAAAGGATCTGCTACTAACGTCTTGGTGCCAGATACCACAGGACACCTTCAGAGGTCTTGTGGAGTCCATGCCTCCACGGGTCAGAGCTGTTTTGGCGGCACAAGGGGGACCTACACAATATTAGGCATGTGGTTTGAATGTTTTGGCTGATCAGTATATGTGGAGAGGTGTAAAGATGGGGTCAGCGAGTTGGAAAGAGAATGAATGGAATAGAGAGAGAGGAGTAGAAAAGAGTGATAAATCAGTTCTCTCTCTCCCTGCCTTGGGTACACAGACAATGAGCAGCTGCTGAATGTCTGCAGGCGGAATGGCTACATTACAATGCAACACCAACCATGATGAAATCACAGCTACTCATGTGGCAGGTATATGATAGCAATGGCTTCATATTATATAGTATATGATATTTGAGATTGTGGTTAAGGAGAGAGATCTCGGCTTGTCTCCTGGGGTCATCAATATAAGACTGACAATAATGTTTGTTTTCTATTTTCATTGGGTTCAAGGAATACTACAACTACATCTCCATGGTCCAACAACTGTGTATGTTATGGTTGATAGAACAACTTAAATATACCATGAAGTGCCAAGCAAAACCTAATAAACACTCACTCCAAACCCCACCACTATGATTTCTAAACTAATATTATGTTATCCTACACACACACACACACACACACACAGAGACACAGACACAGACACACACACACACACACACACATATTGACATTATGTCAGTTTTCACTGGCCAGTAAAGGCGGACATTGCAATTGAGCACAGGAACTGCTCCAGACAGCAGTTAGAAAACAGATAGTATGTCCATGCACACCGAAGAACAACTGCATTCAATCTCTCAGGTTTGTGAGTTTACAATTTAAACTAGGATAATATGACTGAATCATGTCCTAAAATCACATTTACAGGAGTTTCGATGTGTCATAGAAACAAACGCTAAAAATGACTATTTTTAGTTGCTGCTTATACAACGGCTAGAGGAATTAAGTCATGTAGAAACCCCCCAAAATTAAACATTTAGGCTAGATCTAATACAAAAATATATGAGCTTAAAAAGCTTATGTCAATTTCTAGGAACTTTAAGGGCTGTATAAAAATAAAAAAAAGTTTTTGTCATGCTTATGAGTGTGTCAGTTTCTAGGAAATTGTTAACAACAAGGAATTTTCAAGTTCAAACAATAATAATCATTTGAATATGCTTGGACAAAGGGGAGTATTTGCTAAACCATTTAGGGCAGGACGTTAAACGTTAAACTACAAGTTGCCCCACTGTCGATTCTAATCTTGACATGAATTACATTAAAAGTAGGGTGTGTACAAAAGTGTAGCATTAAGTCAAAATTGGTAGCCTTTGAAGTTTGAACTATTATAACTTATCAGCAATAGACAATACACCACTGATATAGAAACAATAGACAAGCAGAACTGTATAACTGACCCAGCACTGTCACTGCTATGATGAATTTGTTTGAAAAATGATTATATAGACAAAAAATGATTTTGACATTGTTGTATGTTGACAATAATTAACTAAATATCAGTTATGAAGTGCTAGCAATCCTCTTTCAAGATAGGTTTTATAGGTCTGCTACAGTTCGTCCTAGTAAGGAGCTATTGGCATTAACTAATGCAGTCTATATTCATGTTAAATATGTGATTTTATCCAAGCATGGTCTAACAAGAACAAAAGCTGTGTGCTGCAAAGTTTAAAATATCTTGCTGTAAGCAACTTGTAATAGTGTGTTATACAAAAAATGATTGTCCGACTTTGCGTCACTGTTTAAGTCGTGCTACCATGGACCATGAATCTAACCCTGCTCAATGTTACAGGGTTCTGAATGGAAAGACTTTGTACAGTCTGACCAAATAACTGACCATGTCTCTTTCCCTCTCTTAAACCCAATACAGACGTTGGTTTGTGGTCTCACCAACTAGCATTTAAAACATACAGGACGAAAAATAAAAATCATTATGCTGAATTGTGGTTTGGACTAGAAATAACATTCATATCCTCTATAATATTCACCCTATTTTCATTTTCATGTGGAATAGAGCTTATTTTCTCAAACGTATTGTAATGACATCAGTTCTAAACTTCGTGAAAAAATCTGTTATGGACACTATAGGATAATAGACAGTAATAGGAGCCACTGTTTGAGGCAAGTGTCAAGGCAAATTTGTCACCCATAGACATAACATTTGTATTACCTGCCTTGATACAAATATGAACAAATCTACAGTGTAAGTCATATATCTATACAAGTGGTAGGAGCCAAAGCTATGGGCCTCACCTGTTTGAGTTCCTGGGCCTCAGCCTGACTGACAGATGGCTGGAGGACATGCACCTGCAACTGGGACAGCTCGCCTGCTGGGACTTCCACTTGGAATTCTGTCTCTTGGCACCTCTGCAGCAAACCTGAGTCCATTGGTGGAGAGGGTAAAAACAATGTAGAGTGCATATGCTGTGAGGACGCCAGACAGTAAAACTCAGTACAGCTTTTGGGGCAATTAGAATCAACTGACTCTCATCAAAATACATTTTTGTCAAAGAAAGATGTCTATAACCTGGTACTCTATCTTGAGGCAGAAACATAGACCTTTACTGCCACATAGTGGTCAATTCATAATATGGTGTAGTGCACATAACAAGGACACAATAAAAACAATAGCTTCGTTGTAATATCCATGTTCCTTACCTCCGTCTGTGTCACATGGAGATGTGACTGGAGTTGTCTTAAAGGTAGTGTATTCGCTGGTGTACTCCACCTTCTTTTTGTACTGCATCTCCAACACTGACATTGCATTTGGCATCTTGGCAGACAGGAGCCGGTAGCATATATCTGGCTTCCCGATAAACCGCTGTCTAACACTGATCTCATAAGGGTTGTGTACCCTGATGTCGTCAACCTCATTTCGTTCAAAGCGGTGAAGGAGCTGGTAGTTTGTGCCTCGCACCTCCAATGATGACACCAGCACCAACAAGCATCCAGGCTTCAAGTCTGAGCTCCCACCTTGGGACACCACAGCCGGGATGCTGGTGATCACCTTATTCCTACCTGATCCCCTCCCAGCAGTAGCTCTTACAGCATCCTCAGCCTTGGCCTCCTGCTGAGCCCTCCAGGGGAGTTTACCAAATGGCCACCAGGAAGGAGACTCCAGTTCTGACAGAAGTCTGCAGACAGAGTAGATAGGGATGAGAGGAACCCATACCATTGAGTGACATTGGTATTCCTAAGATAACATTTTGCAAAATGACCCAGTGAGAAATGATTTCGGTAATTACTTGTCAGCCACGCCCAGATCGGAGTCAATCTTTTCTAGTCCCTGCATCATGTTGTCAAACTGCTCTCCCTGGTGGCTGAGGACTCTGCCTGTGTCCTCCAGTCTTCTCTGGGCCCCTGCCACCAGGCTGATCAGCTCTTTGCCTTTGGAGGGCTGAGACTCGGCCCCCTGGGCCTCCGTGCTAGGAGACAGAAGGCGTTCTCTCCAGAAATGCTCCAAGACATTGTAAACCACCACCCTATTGGGTTTAAGTGAACCAAACCAGTGCTTTACATTGCCCTGTTCAAGCACTGTGAGAGTACTAAAGATGAAGCTGGATGACTCCATCTTGATCTCTATGATCTTAGAGAGGCGGAAGCTGACTAGACTCTCCTTACTCTGGTCAGAGATGAAGTGCACCATGGTTCTGGTGAGGGACAAGGTGCCATTTTCCCATCGTTTATCACTGTTGATGTAATAGGAGCCAGACCAGCTGTGAATGGGAATGTCCCGGCTCATCTTGTAAGGAGCTGGAGATGCACTCACCTAAGATAGGAGAGGGACAAATCAGTTCCAAGATTAAAAATTAACCTTTCACATGCAACCATTGTTGCCGTTTTCATCTAAAGTTACAGTATTTGGCTTTTCTATTGACTTATCTCTTTGTCTAACTATTAAAAATACCTGGTTTACAGTGTGATAAATGATCCAGGCTGCAGATGAGCTCAGGTGAGGCGTTTACACTGTCAGTTCCAGTTGTGAAGCATCGAGTTTACTATCCGATTGACTGCAATACGAGCTCGTCATTATAGTGCTATGAATCCTCTTAGCGTGTATCACTTTCTGCAAGGAAAATATCGCTGTCTCACAAGACACACGAGTATATTATCTTGTTTTGAGTGTGACGTTACACGCTCAAAACAGTATTGTTTATCACGGAAGTGACGTGTAGCATGTGTACAAGAGTATTTACTGTCCGACTAGAAAATTACGCTACCAATTATGAATATCGCGACATGGTTTTGTCAAGATAAACGAAGAATGGGTTTGAATGAAGATCATGTGCATTGTCAGTATTAATGAAAGAGACGTGTTAATATAAGCAGAGGTAATCGTTAATATACGTAAACTAGCTAGAAACAGTAGCCTTATGGATTATGCGCATTGTTTTGGTATTATTCCCCGCAGTCTTCGCAATGGAGTCGTATGGAGCGATTGTCAGAATTGAAATACTGCATTTTTAGCCTTACGTTAGTCTTTTAGCTTGTATAAGCATGAAATTGGACGGCAAATGTGGAAAGAAATGCATAATGTCAGCGTCAGCGTGCTAGCTTTTAGCAACAGTTCGTGCTACCCACAGTCACAGTTCAGTTAGCTAACGTTAACTCGCTAGCCACGGTTTGTTTACCACCATGGACAGGGAGTCGTATCATAATTGCTGCAGCCTAGTCAAAATACCAAGACAATCGTATGAGCAATTTTGGTCTTCACATTTTGTGGATTACATTGACAAGGAACTGAGCTATTCTAAATTCTTCAAAAAGTACTTGCTTCCCAATCACCCGTGTATGTTTTCAAGAAGGTTTACTGAGGATTGGAAGTGTAGAAAACAATGGGTAACTGAAGAGGGGAAACCACATTTCCAGAAACTGCTGCAAGAGTTTGGTAAATAAAGCTTAATACAAATGTATTAACTACCACACATCATCGTCAATGCGTGCAGGTGCTGCAATGAATGTTGTCATGTAAATTTCTTTCGTTCATTACAGATGAGACTCCAGTTCCTGTTGCAAACTGTCATGCAAAGGAATACAATGCAAACCCCAAACAAATTATGGCTTTTAAAGAATTCATACACTACTGGAAGGAATACATCCAGAATGGCCACTCATCACCTAAAGGGTGTCTCTATCTGAAAGACTGGCATATGTCAAGGTCTCACATTAATATTGATTGAACTGTATTAACTTTGTTTTGTTTTGTGAATAGGGATATGCCTATAATGTACAGTATCTAACTACCCATGATGCTTTGTAATTGTTTTCCACAGGGAGTTTCCAGAACACAATGTTTACACTACACCAGTGTTCTTTTCCTCTGATTGGCTTAATGAATACTGGGATGCACTTGGAGTAGACGACTATCGGTTTGTCTACATGGGACCCAAAGGTTCATGGTATGATAAAGTCAGCGTAATAGCCCATAGTAGAGATGTATGTGCACAACCAGCTCAATATTTCTTTTTCCATACTGTGACATGCTTTTTTCTTGTTAATAGGACCCCATTCCATGCTGATGTGTTCCGCTCCTACAGTTGGTCTGCAAACATCTGTGGCAGGAAGAAATGGCTCCTGTATCCCCCAGGCCAGGAGGAGTTTTTACGAGATACTCATGGCAACCTCGCTTATGATGTAACTTCACCTGACCTTCGAGACAAAGACCTTTTTCCACACTCTGGCGAAGCCTGTCAACCTCTTGAAATTATTCAAGAGGCGGGTGAAATCATTTTTGTGCCCAGTGGTTGGCACCATCAAGTTTATAATCTGGTAAGAACCATAAATGATAATAATGTAATGTTGTAATGTCATGTAATGTTATTTACTTCTTTTAGTTGAGCTAGAGCTCAAAGATTCTCATTAATAGGTAAAGGGCTAATAGTATCTGTACATTAACAGTCTCCTCCAAAGCTAGAAACAAGAGGTACTGAGGTACCTGAATAGGTAGAGCATGGCGCTAACACCAAACACTAACCGCAACCCCTCTCGTTACCATAACCAGGGTTTGTCTCCCGAGCCCATCCCTCCCCCCTCACCCACCCACATCTACACACACACACACATTTTTGTCTCTTGTTTTCTGTATACCTATAATAAGCATGTAAGCTGCTGGAAAGCTGGAAAGCAGCTGGTCTTATTTTGCTACTCTTGACAATGATTGCCTTTATTGTTTCTCTGCTGTGTTCAGTCTGTCTTGTTTTTACGTTCGTATCTGTCCTTGTGTAATGGCATCTGCTTGGTCTGCAGTATTGTGGAGCCATCTAAGATGTAGGTGCAGGATAAACCACACGGCCACACAGAACTAAGGTCTTCTCTTGCTCTTTTACTAGAGTCTGGTGGACAAACACACAATGCAATGGAAAATCTTCCAAAAGTTCTTAGGCACTGACACCAGATCTCTTTCTTTGCTGGGGTACAGGAAGTGTGTGACCATCAGGGCAGATCTGATGCAGTTACTCTCTTGACTACCAGACGGCTCCAAAACAACATGTACATAACAGATAATCTCAATTTTGGAGAAACGTGCTGCTTGTAAAGCACCTTGTGCTGCATTCCCTGTATGAAAGATAATAAATGATAGTTTATTTTATTACTACTAACACTGTCACATCCATTCAATTCCTACATGGTCCAACCATATTAGAAATGTACGTACTCAGGTACTGTAAGGTGTTTTGGATAAAATCATCTACCAAATGGCATATTGTGGTATGTCATATGTTACGAAATCAGCAGCGGTGATGTGAATTGTTTTGTTATGGATGTAAAACAGTGCATGTTTTCTTCATGTGAACACTTCACCATGATCTTGACTTTTATCTTCCTATCTTACAGGAGGACACCATCTCCATTAATCATAATTGGCTGAATGGATGCAACATTGACATAATGTGGCAGTTCCTTCAAAATGAGTTGTCTTCTGTCCAGAGAGAGATAGAGGAGTGGAGGAACACCATGGACTCATGGCATCCGCACTGCCAGGTACTGTAGGAAAAAGACTATTTTACTATACATGCTGTCTAGAAGTATACTAGTCTTGAATGTATATAGTATTATGTTTATTGAAGATCAATGTTTTGTGTTTGACTTTCCCAGGTCATCATGAAGTCTTGCTCTGGTATTGACTATGGGGAATTCGCCTCATTCCTGAAAATCATTGCTGACAATCGCATATCTTTCCTGAGTTCTTGTTCCTCAGGGGACTCCTCTGATTACCCAAGGCATCTCTCAGAGACCCTCACCACACTTGGACCTCACCATGCTGCCTTTGACCTACAAAGAGTGGCTCATATTCTTGAATGCCTACTCTGCAATGAGGACTTCAAGCGGCTCGATCATTCAACGCTAAGTTTCCAACCTGAAAGCTTGTTGCAGCACATCCGAGAGAGCATACACTCCACAAGAGGGCAGCATCTCCCGTATCAGGAATAGAATATGTTTAATGCCATGGAGGGCCGAGAGTATGCAGGTTTTCACTCCAACCAAAGACCAGCTGCTGTAGTGTCTGGTTAGAATGAAAACCTGCATTTACACATTACACCTACACATTTATCCTGGGCTTGAATTAAAAAGTGTGCCAATTTGTGTGGTGCTGATTTATATGTTGATTATGGTAATAATACACATTTGGTCCTGTGTTCTGTGTATAAATTCTGAGATGTATTACAGTCTCAAACGTGGTTTGTGAATGTGGAATTTGTATTTGCACTGAAAAATTGAATGGAAAAATAAAAAACCTAGATTGTGTTTTTGCATATTTATTTAACAACAGAGCTAAGTATATCCTGTTCGGCAGTTACGTAGTACATCTTAAATAGCATAATGCTGAGGTAAATATTAATTTACAATTTGGAAAAACATTCTCAAATATAGATTAGTGCCACACAGCAGGAAGGGTAATGACAGTGTAACAAACATCAGGGTCCTATCTACTAGAAGTCTTTTATTTGAACGTCACCCTCTTCACTTGTTTTTTAGGTTTTTAGGCCACCAGTCTGGCACAGAGGCCTTAAGTGTCACTACCGTGTCATCAGAGGATTTGAGTGTTAACACCTCTTTGGCATGAGCCATGCGGATTAGGCTCAGACCAAGCTCTCCAACCCCTGACCGATGTTTCCCAGCTGCCTTGCCCAACTGTGTCTGTAGTGAAGCTCCTTCCTCGAGGTCTTGGACTGGAGCTGACAAGTGCACTGGCATCAGGCGTTTCCGAATCACCCCAGTGTGATGAGTCCTGGCTGTGAGCTCCTGGCCGATGTAACACCCCTTACTGAAGCTGATGCCCTGCATGTAGACGAGATTGGACTCTAGCGGGAGTGCCACCCCAGGAGGAAGGTCCTTCACTCCCTCAGGAAGTCCTAGACAGCAATGAAAAAAAAAAACTCATCGCATAGTCTCAGGAGCACTTGTACATACAAAGCCTGCTATAATACAGATTTATCTACTACTTGGTCTTACCTATTGCATAGCGATGTCTATGATACTCCTGTGTGTCACCTTGCTGACATGATGCAATGATATCTAAGGGGTCAACTTGACTGTCCAACACCAATCTCCACCCCATGGCTTCAGTTCGAGGATCAGCCTGCCATATCAGAGCCTTATCTGGGGAAGAGATCTCAGGCTTACCCCTTTCTTGACCTGAGGATTTTTGCTGGGGGAGCACCGCCCATACAGAAAGCTCTGAACAGGGGTTTATGTTCACCTTTCGGCGTATCTTGTACACCTTCAAGTGTCTCAAGATTGAGTCCTTTACCATGCTGTCACACTCGAGAAGAACACCACACCCTGCCTCTGCTTCTGCTTCTTTCAGACTGAAAGAAAATGCAGCAATTGAGAGCCTTAAAAAGAAAAAAACACTGTTGGATACTCTTACACAGTTATCTATCATCGACTTGTGTTGTTCGATGCATTCCAGTTATTTTGCGATAAGTTATATTTATATTATATTATATTATACCAAGTAACAAAACGGACCAAGCAATGCAAGGTACACCGCTGGTAGCTGTTTTAAAAGCGTTAAACTGCGCTAGGGTGGATTTCTCCTTCAATTAAGCTCAGAGAAAAAGGCAGAGGAGGAAACTTATCTGTTTTTTGACTGTGTGAGCCAACCTGAACACAACAATCTTGGCATCTGTCACTGTGGCGATGACATGCGGGCAACTGCATTACATAGATAAGTGGCCACACCCACGTTTACCGTACAGCATGCCAGTCTACATGACAAATTGGTTCAAAACCAAAAAAGTATACGCAAAGTGTATATATATATATATATATGTATCTGTGTACCTGTACAACATGATGTCGTATAGTGTTCTCCCTTGCACGTTTAGCATGTGCGAATACATGGCTTTGTGCTCTGGCGCCTCAAAGAGCCCCATGTCATTGGTTATGATCCCTTGAAGAAACGGATTTGTGTCCTGTCCCTGGATTTTGATCAAGATCCTGTGAGGAAGGTGATAACACGTATACTGTCCCGGAGCATTTTCAGCTTTCACCTGGCTGTACTTCTTGACGTGGATCCCTCCTGAATTTGAAACACTTTTGACTACACACAATTTTTTTGCGTGACGCGCACAAACGCCATAAAGCCAGCTGTTGGAAGTAAACGCTCCCCTGGCGAAACAGAAGACTCCCATATTATACATAGTAAGGAGAGTGTAAATTGGGCAGTATAATGGATACTCGGCCGATAACGATACTGCTATATAAGATAGGACACGGTACTCGACTTCCTCAGCAGACACTCCATTTTGAAGTCCCACAATGCATTGCTCGATAATATCGGAGCACGTGGGTAACCGAGCAAGAATGTTTTTATCTTGCTTAGTCTGAAATAGAGTTGGATACAAGTTGGAAGCTTAGTGGTGGTGACGTTGAAGTCATGCGACCGTGGTGTAGTTCGTTTATAGCCTAACGTTAGCTTTTTACTTCTGGCGATTGCATTTACGCTTCAAAAATCATAAAGTAGTGTTCATTTGTGAAGATTATCTTGCTGAACAAAACGTGTAAGTATGATAAACCTTTGTTTGCCACAGAGCTTATTTTCTGCAATAATCCAATATCCAATGGAAAAATCCCATTGGCTTTTTGTCGAGGGAACCAAGGCGATGCTAACTTCCGGGATGGCCTACAAAATACGTCATCCCAGCACTCTATTAGGCGGGTTTTGTATTTTTTTTTTTTTTCACTATTCATAGAAAATTAATGAAATGATCGGTTTCAGTTAAATAGATGTTGGGAATGTACTTTAAATTTAATTTCCTGTCAAAATAAAAATAACTCCAATAGATAATTATTATTACAGCTTGATACAAACAAAGCCCCTGACCTTTTATTTATTTATTTACCTTTTTAAAAATAAATATGTTTTTCTAAAGAAGTGTAGTATCTTTATATCATTTTGAAATATACTCAACTATGATTTTTACATAGCCGTTGTTTTTTCTTTTCTTTTTTCTATTATTTCTTTTTTATGTACGTGTATTGTTCCTTAGTTTACCGTATCCATCCCTTTGTTGTGCACTAATGTTCATATTACATGTATACTTCATACTGACACTGATGTAATGATATCCTTTGAAGAAAATCTCCCTCAGTCTCCTTCCTGAGCTCTCTTTTACTTATGTCACCTAAAGATGCTTTCTCTTCAGTTTTTAAACATGTGACCTGACCCTCTTTCACCGGTAGACAAACTGTACTTCTGTATAGCACTTCTGTACTATTTTGTTTTTCTTAATAAATCCTTCCTGCACCCATACCGGGACGTGACTTGATCAGGGTTTAGTGGAGGCCACTGCCACATCATGGTTTTGGACATCTTGGATAACCTTTTAGGCATAACCAGATGTCAAGCCTATAAACTCAAAAAGTATCATGGCAAACTAAATTAACTGAATCAGAAATGATCATTACCTATGCTTTAAAATCATTTCATTTTTTAGGTACTATAACACACCCTGGCTATTAGTGTGTGTGACAGAGAAAGATTGAGAGAGACAGACAAAAGAGAGCTATGCCATAAAGCAGGACACCAGAGGTTTTAAACAAGTTTATTTCTTCATGAATAAAACACTTGAACAATCTCAAAAAGTTTGAGGCACTTTGGAGTATCATAATAGTGAAGGCAGGATTAAGTGTTACTCTGAAACAACTTTTAAAACATACTGATTCAATGACAGAGAACATAAGACATAACATGCCTAAACATAAGATAAATGTCAAGCTAATTGAATAACTAAGGATGGGTCTTCTACTGTAGCCTATGTGTATACTGTATATGCCCATGTTAACGCATGCATTATCTGCTTCAGATTGCAAAAATTATCAGTATTTAACAAAAATTTAAATGTTCAATATAACTCACTTACCTTTTGCCTTCAAACGTGACATTGCAAGGCTTTGAAAAGTACAGAATAGGTAAAGGATTTGTAGTTATTGACTTCACACAGGGCATTTACTAGAAGAGCCTCTATGATACAACCCCATTTCACCATTTTCATCAAAATATTTCACATTTTATCTGCTTCCAGCAACACTCTTACACTACAGCCAACATTTCTTCTTCAAATATTATACATGCAACTTTTCAAAATAACTTATTAAATCTTCAGTGAATGTTTTTTTGTCCCCAGTATTCTGGTTGAACTGAGGACTGTCCAAATGGCAAACAATCATGATTCTTCAGGAATAAGTCATTGTGCATTGTGCAGTCATTGCACTGCATTTTCAAAATTTGATTTAGGCCACAATTAAACAGACACACTTTCAAAGTTAAATCTCCTTGAATTAATTCAGTTTAACAGCAGTCAAGGGTAGCTCAAATAAATAGCTCCAAACATTGAAATTATGTCTATATTCTGACATTTTAGCTAGAATTAGAGAAGTAAAGAATATGTTAACCATGTCAAAAAGCTATAGTAAGCACAAAATGACAGACTACAGTTACAAAGAAGATTCATAGCTAATTCGTAATTTCTTCATGTAGGTTTTCTTTTTTTACAGTACTATTGTATATTGTTCTGATGTCACTTGGGGATTTGTGTGTCCTCCATCACAGTGTGATTGTTAATGTGTTCCCCAACTGTTACTGTCCAATGTCGCACCACTCACACATCCTCCAGTTGTCTCACAGTGTAGTCCTGGAGTTTGAAAAGGTTCTATCACTGATCTACCATTTCATTTCTAGATCCAGACAGAGGTCTTTCCATTTTTTACAATGGTCGCAGCTTTTTCTGTGGCTGATTTTGGTCTGGCTCCTTGTTTTTCCTGGACTGTGTTGACCCGATTTTGCTCTGCCATAGTGACCCCAGATACAGGACTACTGGTTCTGGAGGGTGGCTGGTTGTTTTTGGTACTATATGTTTGAAAGGCCATATCAAGCTGCTCCTGGGCAACCCGTAAGTGACGGTGTAGGCTGGACAGATCAGAGGGGATGTTTTCATCTGGGCTGGTGCATTGCTGCTCCTGGGCCACATTGGCCATGTTCTGCTCATGGGTAATGAGGCTGTTGGGGATTCTGTTGGGTTTGTCAGACTTCATGACAAGGTTGTATCCCGGAGGAGAAGCTGGAATGTTACGAGCGAATGGGTAGCCGTAGGATTTCCGTCGACTCCTGTTCCTTTTCTGGCGGAGGGTGTCCCGAAAAGTGCCAATTCCCAAGTGAAACATCTCACACACATTGAGGAGTAGGCAGAGGCAGCTTACCACATACATGATGAGGAGGAAGATTGTTTTTTCTGTGGGCCTAGAGATGAAACAATCCACTCTATGTGGACAGGGGACCCTGTTGCATACATATGAAGGGCTAACACGAAAACCATAGAGGAGATATTGCCCAGTGAGGAAACAGATTTCAAAAATAGCTCGTGACATGAGTTGAAGAATGTAGATTCTCATCAGTCCCTCTTGCATAATTCTTCGGCGGCCATCATGTTTTTGTGGTTCTTGGTCAGTGCTGGCTGCTGGTTCAGGTTTTGCCTCCTGCACCTCAAGTGTATCCTCATAGATCATGGGCTCAGCATCATCATCCTCATCCTCCTCTAAGACATCCTCCAGATGGTGAGTTTCTCTCCACCTTGTGTGAGGTGGCTTCTTACGGAGCCTGTGGTGTTTCCTGCACTCCTCCTCTGAGGTACGGGCTATTTTATGGATGGCATAACCCAGGTACATGATGGAGGGGGTGGAGATCATGATGATCTGGAAAACCCAGAAGCGGATATGGGAGAGGGGAGCAAAGGCATCATAGCATACGTTGTCACAGCCTGGCTGTTTGGTGTTGCAGGTGAACTTGGTCTGCTCGTCCGAGTAGATGGACTCACCTCCAACCGCTGTAAGCACAATGCGGAAGATGATGAGCACTGTCAGCCACACTTTCCCCACAAAGGTGGAATGGTTGTGGATCTCTTCCAGGAGACGAGTGAGAAAGCTCCAGCTCATGTTGGTCTTACAAGCTTTTCAGCTAGAATCTATAATGATAAAAAAATTAATTGATTAGGACTTGACTGAACCTTAAAGGACAAACCCAGTTGTAAATGAGTAATTACTAGTTTATTGGTCGGAAGGGTTTTGGCAATGTGTGCTATTTTCATATGGAAATTATACTAGCATACGCATTGCTATTATATGCTATTATAGCCCTGTATTCTCTATGAACATACCCATGAAGTTACATTTTTATTGCTTATTTTGAACGTTTGTGTTGTGTTTGTATTATTATATAGTTATTATAGTCTAACCAACATAAATCCACTATACATTGTCCACTAAGGAACTGGACATGCACACATTTCCCAAGGGCAACAACTAAAAGATTCTAAATGCTGAAATGTAATCCTTGGGTTCCATTTGAAATGAATCAAATGATGGATATACAGGCAAGCTTATGCAGAAATTGTTCATCCGCTGCCTCAGTTATAAATAGCCTTTGAACTGTAGCTATAGTATTTGCAGTGCAAGAATGAGAGACAATAATAGATGGTTTTGTTTTTGTTTTAAGAGCCATATGGAGGAAACTCAAATGTTACGGTCTGTTTTTGTGTTACTCTGATTTTCAGTGAATTCTCTTTCATTTATCAGTTTGCTGAGCAGGCCAGCTATTGAATAACTGTTTAAACATGATACAATCAACAATAGCAACGCCTAATAATGATGTTTGATGAAGGGAGGCTAGTGGGTCTGAAGTTGGGTGTGCCCACAATTTCTTGCCTATATTTGCTATGGGTTCTTATTATTATTTGCCCACCTAAAAATGCAGTGAACTGAAATGAAGGTTGTTTCAGACTTCACTCTGAATTTTGATCATTATTGGTCAGTTTTGCCCACTTAAAGACGCAGTCCAGTGCAATAAATATGCTGTGTTTGCTCTGTCAGTGCCAAACTTTGCAAAAATCGAATTACTCAATTTAGGAAGTAGCGAGGCTAGTTTAGGACCCAGTATGTTTTTTTTCATGTTTTCATTTTCTATTACAGGTGTAGAAACATAGACTGGAATCAAAAATAGATCAGTTTCTTAATGTCAGCTAAAATTAATCAAGAGATCTTTTGCAAACTAATGATATTTACTCTCCTCACACTCGCTACTGGATTTCAGAGGTCAGTGAAGCTGCGCTGAGGAAATAGTGTAGTGCTTCTGTCCCTTCATTTAAGGCACAGAGCTGCAGAGTTCATGTTGATCTCATGACTGCAGCACTGTGTTCCCTGGCGTGGGATGTGCCATCTCCCCTGCCATATGAGTGAACAGGAGAGGCGTCTGTCTGCCACGAGGCCTCCCCTCCAGATCCAGCACTGATGACACTGGGGAGGGGTACAGCCACATGGAGACAGATGGCATCAATGGTGGGCAACTCATATCTGCCTCAGGATGGCATGACGGGAGGGTTGCTTCACTGAAGATTGGATAAGGAATATAACATACTGTAACACGTGACTGGCCTTAAGATATCTGTCTGCCGTTGCCATATTTCTGTGAAAATTGAGGGTGACTTTGTTTCACGTTGAGAGCATCATTGTACTGTAGAAGTAAAGCGCCTATTTACACTCAGTGAAGTTATACATTAAAAATTGTATGGTGGGTTCACAAATTTGCACAAAATTGCATTTAGTGTCGGTATCATGTCATATAAATCAAGTTACCCAAGCAGGAAAGATATAGTCATTTTTCATTAATAAAATCTAGGAAAAACATTGGTTAGGTGACCATATTCTTTTGAATTTCAATATTCCAGAAATATACCATGATATTAGGTATATAAATACATACAGAAAATGTGTTGCTTTTTTTAATCTGATGGATATGTCCATTCAAAGATTTTAAGTTCTAACAAACAATGCTAACAATGTTACTGCTTATTAAAAGTGTATAGCAAAAGGGAGTGCAGAGTGTAAACTGGAGTAAAAAAATTGAGATGTCAATTTTACTGACATTTTTCAAGACTCACTCACCACTCATAAATATGTTAGGTAATAGTAGCAATGATATTAATGAGGCTTCAAGTAGAAATAGACAAATAGTTACACTAAAAAAACATCCACTTTCAAACTGTGGGATCAGTACCTTCATCATATGTGTTAGTGCTAGTGCGGACCTGTATGTTACATGACTAAACGTACATACACTTCAAGTTTCCAAAAATATAGGTTTAATTGCTTTGCATTTTAAAGCAGAAAACCCATATCTGAATATATTTTGCAAACTGAACTGATTTTTCACTGTAGAGAGATTCAATTTCAATTGGCTTACAAACAATTAGCAGTCCAGAACTTCCAGAAACTGACATGGCACTATGCAAATATGATAGAAAAACTGAAAAGAAAAATGAGCATCATGAGGTGTCATCAGGAAATTGCGAAAAAACAAATTGACACAACCCACCTGGAAAAGTTACACATGCTTTGCTCATCCTGAAGATTGTCCATATATCCTCTGCTCTCCCTAGATATCCCACGCATAGTCTGATCCATGGAATACCAGTTCCATCCTGGCCCTTGCTGTCTTATTGATTACTTCCAAAATGTCAAAATGAGAAGTACTGACAAAACGCATTAGAAAAACGTATTAGTTTATCCTGTTTTCCCACTCTATGCAGAAGTGAAGTGTTGCTGCTGTGAATGCCTCACATTCTGACTTGTGTCTGGTTTCTATTACACCAGCCTTCTGCCCAAGAAGGAAGCATAAAAAAGAGAGGCAGAAAAAATCCTCCTCTGGCAAGTGACCCTCATCCAAGGGGTCAGACTTGAAGATATCTTACTGCAGATTGAAATGAACACCCAACTGAGGGAGCGTGTTAATCGCAACACAGTCAACCTCCCCCCACCCCTCATGTGCAACACTTGCAACCCAGATGATGAGAGTTTCTCTCCTTCTCTCCCCTTCTCTCTCTCTCTCCGTCTCTCTCTCACACAGCCAAAGGTCTCAGCTTCTTGCCAGGTTACTAGTCTCCTGCCAACTACCTATAAAGTAACAGTGATAGCTCACTCTGTTGCGGTATACCACACGTACATTTGTAAAAATGCAAAATAAAACAACTTTTCTCTCCCTATCTCTGTATGTTCTCTTTCTTTCACTCTCTCTCTCACACACACACACACACACACACTTAAACACAACCATGCTAAATGCAGATCAACAACCTCTACATTATCTGTCAATTACATAATAGTTTACAGTGGGCGGCAGTTATTAAAAAAAACAACAGTGGGGAGAGAAAGACATGGGGAGTTTAAGGACAGAAGTGTCACAGAGACATAAGCCACCTTGCCTCGCTGCAGATCCGCTAGAATGTATCCACCAGGTATGCTCAGTCATATCAAGTGTCATAATATTTAGAACTTCCATCCAGGCAAATGGCCAGATATTAGACCAGTGGACAGGTTGCACTCTGCACTCCACTACATGTCTTTTCCGACTTAATGTTTATACTTCAAACTTTCACCTTGGCCCGTGGAACGCAGTAGCACCCGATGTTACTTTGGACGTGTCAGTTTTTCACATGAAGAGAGCAGTGGCTATATTCGGACAGGAGTCATGACTGTCTTTCATTCTAATAGCGTGCATGTTTGTACTCATTCTCACGCACACACCACACACCCATGCATACTTTTTCTTTTATTGTTTTTTCACATTAGTCAGAATTGGCAAGACAAAGTACAGAGGAGGAGATGATTCATACAAGATGAAAATCCGAAAGGCATTCCTCCATCTCTTTATTGCGTGCCAGGCCTAGCTCTCAAGTTGGGGAAGGGAACTAAACTCAGCTACTTTTAATAGACGACACATAAACGGTTTAGTGTCTGGCTTGCTTTAATGAAATGTATCTGGTCATTGTCACAATGACCATATTACTATAATGTTACTTGCACTAGGCTTTCAATAACCCTTAATTACAACCTGTATAAGGATACAGCTATAAAGCAAAGAATTATGCTGTGCAACTTGTCAGTTTCATTATTAATGTCCCCCATCAATCAAATAACATTTTTCATTCAATTGCCTTTATGGCAATTATCTTTATTAACCAATATTCAGTTAACCAAATTCTGCCTGTGTCTTAATATATTACAAGAATATTAGGCTGTCTTTTGGGAGTCATAAAGTAGGCAAACCAAGACAACTGCAGCAAAACGAGGAAGTGAGGAAACAGTCTTTGCCTTTGTGTTTAGATCTCATTCTGAACTACTCAAACTGAGTAGTTTGTGGACTGATTGGATGCTGAGTCTGAAAGCAAACCAGCTGGGCCTGCAGGACCCATCCTCCAGAGGTCTTGCCTCCAAACATTCCCTCTTCATCTGACTGAGGAGATGTGGCGTAGTATACACCCCTGGTGTATAGAGGAAAAGAAGAGAGAGGATGGAATGACTGGAATGACTACAGCATTTGGAGTTCAGACATTTGCTGTCCCTAAGGGACAGATTATCACGTGTTTCTAAGTTGCATTGCATGTCTCTCCCTTCAAAATCTTGCTGTCATCCAAAAGGCACAGATGGTCCAGTAAAGACTGTTGGTAAGTGAGCATTAGTGTGATTCAAATTCAAGTCAGTAAGAGTTTATATTCCTTGACAGTTGACAGAACTTGATACTTATGGTTGTGATTCTGCCTAGGTCTCACTCTGTACTAAGAATTACATTTATTGAGTAAATGTAAAACCTTTGATACTGATGAACACAACTTTCATAAGAACTGCTTCGTACACTCTAAAAAGAAAAGGTTTGTCTCTAAAAGGGAATCCTTACAGGTAGAAAGAAGAATCATTTTCTGGAGGTTCATGGTAGAAATTTATACATGGTTTTACTTTGGAAAAGAAAAAGAAAATACAGGCTTTGAAAGATTCTAATATAATAATTGTCGGTCAAGGATTTAAACAACTATGACAACAACTTGGAATAACATTAATGCGTTTACAGTACCAATTGTGGGATAATGAATACTATGCCTCCCTAACGCACAAATTTTGATTATTTGACTTATAAAACAACACAACAATGAATTAAATGAGAAAACCAAATGTTATTCCTGTGTACTATTACAGTGAGGTCTATTCTAGCTTTGGGAAATACTGGTTCATGTTGATAAATACTGATTGCGTTGCCCTAAGCCAGGAGAATATTATGGTATTCCCCTTTAAGACATTGTTTGACATATCTCTTGTTACAAGGACTGGCATTATGTGACCATGTGCCAAAAGTGAATGTGTAATATTGAATGTGTTAATGGTATATTTACCTTTAAAACAGTATAATGTGCCTATTTTAACAATTAGTGCAGCATCTGAGAGATCTGAAAAACATTCCAACTTCCAACTCCAAATTCTACAACGCTTTAAGAATCTATCCATATACATTACTGAGATAAACACCAGACAAGTGACAAATGAACAGACTGTTGTAGACAACTGATTTTTCTGATTGGCATTTTAACAGTGAATTCATAACAAAAGGTTTTGTTTATATTTTGTCACGCTTGTCTCTCAGAAAACAAAAATGAAACAATTCCTTTGCAGAACTTAACCACCTAAGATCCTTTTTCCATTTTCTAGCCTAATTTTTAGCATGTACATCATCAGTGGCATCACTAATATTGTGACAGAATGAATGCCGATTCTCAGCTAGTGTAACCTTCAAAAGAACACTGGGAGTTGTAAGGGTTTGCAGCATTGCCGAGTGTTGAAATGATGCAACAATCAGGGACAACACTGAGAAGTGAACATCTCGACAACTCTCCTTGTCCCCCACCAATGTCATTGCAAGAGTTTTATCTACATGTATTAACTGAGCAAAGTTGATGCGAGCAGACTGGCGGCTATGGAGGTTTGTGTTTATGTAACAGATCAAACTTGACCATGTGACTTGGATGTGCCCCCTCAGAGAAAAGAGTGACACAAAACACCAGAGCAAAAGCATACAACTTGGTGCTAGGCTCCTCTTCCCTCTTCTCTCTTACCACTATCATACAACTGCTGTTACCAGGCTGTGGAGGGGTATCCCCTAGGCTGCCTGAGAGTGGTGGCAGTCCTATCTCATTTGTTCATTTTTCTCCCAGTTTTTCAGCCAAGCCTATCCTACCCCCAGGCTGAGTGCATCCCGTGTCAGTTTGGCTAAGGCTGGACTCCACTGAAGCAACTGAGATGAAAAGCCTTGAGGTGGATCCCAACATCACCCCAGAACAACTTCCCACAGCTAGGGCTCTCAAGCGAGCAAAGCAACTTTCACTGTGTGTGCATAAACTGTATTAACACTATGCTCCCCAAAACAACGGAAATTTGGCTTGACAGAGCTGGATATGTATTCATTATACATTTACTTTAACTCAATTGTTACTATTTGCCACATCAAG
Organism: Monocentris japonica; assembly: GCA_900323365.1. Lineage (NCBI taxonomy): Eukaryota > Metazoa > Chordata > Actinopteri > Trachichthyiformes > Monocentridae > Monocentris > Monocentris japonica. The sequence goes on from OOFE01046552.1 coordinate 23,441, forward strand.
ACTGTACAAACCAAGGAAATGTATTGGGTTTTTTTGATTGAGGGACGAAATACATCAAAAACATAGTTGCATGACAAAAAAGGGTATTCCCCAAGATATGTAACATAACCGGTCAAGGGCCTCTTACCATATATCAGGTCCTATGTAAGTATACATTACATTACAGTCATTTAGCAGACGCTTTTATCCAAAGCGACTTGCAGGTTACAGTGGGGATGGAACCCACAACCCTGAGACTGAGCATCTCATGCTCTATCAACTGAGCTGTCCGGGCCAGACAAGAGCTGTGTGAAATTACATACAGCATTAGCGTAAAACAGTGCACCAGAGCAATATTTTCAGTTTCAAAAGAAGATGAGGTTCCAATAGAAAAGGCCTGTTGCCTGTCTCAACAGGAGGTTTTGGTTTTACTCCCATGAAATACACTAAACACGCTACCAGTAAAGGTTTCCTAGAATATCCTCTTTAAGTATGTGTCTATGTAGATGTGTTACAAAAGGCAGAGACACTCTTCAGAAGACTGACCTCTATGGGTACCATGAACTCAAATAAATGTATCATTATGTTTATGGAAGTTGTGAGCTAAAGTGGAAATTTAATAAAAAGTATTGGCTGGTTTTGTGCTGAGTTTTAGTCCATAGGAAGTAACGTACTGCATCCATGCTGCATCAGACTAAAATAGTATGATCTAAGGATACATGTTGAAATAGCATTTGTTTATTAAAACTGTAACTGATAGTATTTAGTCTGTAGTTAAAGTTTCTAGCTTCTTATTATTAGCATTTTCTGAAATGTATTTATACTTTCAGATTTTTTCCCCCTTGTGTCACAGTGTTGGTATGGGGGATATATATGACATTTATTACTCCATTCCGAACCACATTTAAGTTACGTGCTGAGGTTTTTTAGCTTGGCATGCCCCCTTCCACTCATATCAGAGACACTCAAGGTGGTTTCATGTAAAAATGCATGAAATATGCCCAGGGGAATCCAATTTTCCATTCACTGGGGCCTGAGGTGAAAGCTTTAGTCAAACTATATATATATACATTATATCATGAACATGAACATTGCTAAGGGATCTTGAATTATGCAGCCATCCAGTGCTCCACATTTTTCTGTGTGCCATAATCTTTGCACATTTGAAATATATATATACATATATAATGAAATACCCAAGACTGAGATTGGATTGTTGTTTCATTTGGGACAAAATAGTACTTTCAGGTCAATACAGCTACAAAATTAATGTAATATTTTAATCTTTTACTCTCCGCCATTATTTTCACATTCACTGGATGATGAACTTTTCCATCAGGACAGCACTACACAACTACCCTTTCAAATAAACAAAATAACAAAGCTTTGGTTGGGAAGCTGGAGGGTCTTAATCTTTGACATTATCTTGTCATAACTAGCCATGTCATTGGTTGATCTGGAGCAAGCCCAAAGGAGCAGCAGACCTATTCAGGGTCATTTGACTACCAGAAATATGTTTACTGAAGCTCCCCCTTCCAGACGCCTCAGTGCCATTGCCCTTCTCCAACTTAGTGAACTTGAGATACTGGCAGCAATGTGTACAGCAGCAGTACACATCCTATTTCTTTGATGTTGACTTATGCAACAATAGCTCACATCAAAACCATACATGTAAAGAAATACTGTAATAGTAAACGCACATATCTTATAAAATGTAAAGCATGACCACTGAATTGTGATAAGAATGGCTCCAATGCAAAAATCAACCTGTTTTATTAGAAGTTCTGGTTTGGTCTGCAAGTAAGACAAAGTCTGGGCATAAACATAACATTGATATTTCTGTCATTGTCCACAATGTGTTGGGATATGACACTTCCCTCTTTCCTAGAAGATTCAAATCCCCAAACCTTTGATAATTCACATGTACACTTGGAACAGGAAGGTTCATTTGATGCTATCTCACTGGTTCAGACTGTCAAGGTTAGGAGAATGTTTACCTCATGTAACCACTCACACCGTTGCCTCACTGAATGAGGTTTTTAACTTGTTTTTGAAACTTTCTCATGTCTTGCTTTTGCTTTATAGAGCCATTAATATTTACAGTATCCTGTAAATATGCTGTACTCCTCCATCAAAAACAAATGACAGAAAACCACTTGAATTAATTTGACATTGGCCTTTGCAGGACGTGAAACATTAACCTTTGTTTTGGTTGTGCCATGCTCCACTAAGAGAGTCACTCATCAAATTGTCTGTCTATGGTAACAAAACACATTGTTCAGATAATTGTTCAGGGCTGCATGTCACATTTTTTTAAAATGAAGCAAATTTTAGAAAGACAGCTTCATCTTTGAGCATAAAATAATCCAAAAACACTGATAACATGATGTGTTATACATTCATTGATAAATTCATCTTCATATTTTAATGGTGAGAATACCATGTTACATCACAAAAAACTGATTGTGTCAGCAACATAACACTGCAAATCTTACTTTCGAGTTTCAATATTGCACTCTTGGTATACCAAAATGTTTCTTCAAAGTATATAAGTTGTTGTATGCAAGTAAGTTTTTGAAATCAAAAAATGCAGGTTTCAAGGAATTTGTTAGGAATTTGTGTGTCACCTTTTGTGCATCAGAACACCTGTGGTTGAGTTTACTGTGAGTTACACACAAAATAATCTGATATATTTCAGATTGGATGCAAATACTTGTACAATTAGCACAAATCTATTGCTATGCATATTAAATGAAAAAGTCTAAAAATATAAGAGCCTCTGACAGAATCTACAGCATCACAGTGAAAATGGATAGCAAAAAAGGTTGTACCTACCTGTCCATGGGGATAGTGCAGTAAGTTTTTCTATGCTTTATGGTAGAGTATCCTGGGCTGGCATCCAGAGGCATTGTTTCACTGCAGGATGAGTGAGACAATGGGTCATTTTTCTTCAAAACCCCTCACCACCAAGTACAGGCAGGGCACTCAGGAGCCCAGCATCCTGCCAAAGGCCCCATTGTTCCCTAGCTTGTCCGCCTCCATGACTGGGGTTCAACTATTTATTTATTTCATCCAAGATGACTTCTGTTACAGCCCCATTCATTCACCCAGAAGTTAACACTGATGCAGCTCTGGACCTCCAAATCATTTCTAAAATCACTTTTATGCTTTAATGAACTTTCAATTCATTCAACACATTTTTCTTATTTTAGCCTACCATCTGAATTTGTAATACAGTACAAAACAAAAGACATATGGAGACCTGGAGGATGACAACAAGAAATCAGCAGACATCCAGCCAGGTTGGTCACATGTCGAAAGGGTTAGAGTCTCCTTGTATACTGACTTTTGTCCTGAAGCATCTTTTGTTGGTTTAACTAGTAAGAAGTACTTCATGAATATCCTAAAACAGCACCTTTTTTAACTACACCTGCGGCACGTGTGCAGGTTCCTGGGCAGCAGCATACGTTCGAATCTAACTCATGTCGTTTCTGGATTGGTATCCTCACTCTCCCACCCTACATTCCGATCTCTCTCCACTGATTATAGTCCAATAAAGCAAAAATGTAATTAGAATTGTTGTAAAGTATTGTTTATTGTCCTCCAACATGAAACATCCCACTATACTGTGTCTATGTTCTCTAGAATCCTTTTAGATAGGGCTGCATTTATAAATGTGGGTTTGTTCTTGTGATTGCAATAGGGTCAGGCAATCTACATATGTGCTATAAAAATAAGAAATAAGTGGCTCACGGTGTAGAGCGGGTGTGTTTGAATCACAAGATTCCTGGTTCAATCCAGATCCATTAGTTCCTCCAGGAGAGATGTCCCCGTGTTTGTTTTCAATTTTAGAGAACAAGGAATGGAGTTGGGATACTGTCAGGCAAAATCTGGAATTCATACCTGACTGGCAATATGAAGGCAGCGTTGTTAAAGGCTCTTCCACTCTGCAGATGGTGTTTTAGGTTTATTTACAGAATAGTGATTTTCTCATGTTATACCCTACCTATGCTAAATTTAAATCACCAAATAGGCAGCTAACTTTTTAGTGAGCTGCTGTAGGTCAGTTTGTTAAAGCATTACTCTGTGGACATTTAATGTCTGGGTTTAAATCCAGTTAAATCTTAAAACATATGCAACTAGTTTGAATTGCATCCGAGATAGTTGTCATTAAAAGACATGCTATTCATTTGTAATTAACTAAAGTTGTATTTCATCTCAATTCAAAGTTACCAAACAATATAATGGAATTATGTGTAGTAATGGGCAGAGGTTGTTTCAACCCGCATCTTGCCAATCGGGTGCTCTGCCAAAGTTGTTGCGCAATGTTATGATGGCGCTGCGTTGATGGCCTCAGGTTTACATGGAGTTCAAGCCAGGCTTAAGGAAGCAATCCCACAGGCATTATTAATCCATTGCGCACACACTGAATTTAGTGATGTCACAGGGTGCTGCAAAAATCAGGGAATGCTTTATTGGTCACCTCAATGACCGGGCAGCATTTTTTTCAAGATCGCATGTCCAATAAACAGCTGGACATGCAGTTCTGCCTAAATAGGATCAGTGAGGGAGGGACCATTTCCACGCCACCTACAAGGACTCAGTTGCGGAGGTTGGGGCACAGAGTCGGGCGCAGGATGATGCATTATTGTTTAACTGTGAGTTAATTGCTGCTTTGATGTTGAGAATACGAAGCTATCTATTTTGGCCCAGTGCGTTGGTCATTCTGTTGGCATATTGAGTGCATTCGTTGGTCATTGGATTAATTAATTACAGCAGTTTGCAACAGGAACACAATTCAATCAAAAGCTTCTAGGATTTAGCACAACCAGGACAACTTCGAGCCACAAAGAATAGGGATCTATTCTGTGCAATTATTGGCTATTTAGCTTAAGCAATAAGTGGCCAATTGTATACAGAACATACAAATACACTATATGGCCAAAAGTCAGTGAACACCTGACCATCATACCTATATGAGCTTGCTTGACATCCCATTCTAAAACCATGGGCATTAATATGGAGTTGGACCCCCCTTTGCAGCTATAACAGGCGCTATTCTTCTGGGAAGGCTTTCCACAAGCTTTTGGAGTGTGTCTGTGGGAATTTGTGCCCATTCAGCCAAAAGAGCATTTTTGAGGTCAGGCAGTGATGTTGGACGAGAAGGCCTGGCTCACAATCAGCATTCTAATTCTTCCCAAAGGTGTTAAATGGGGTTGAGGTCAGGGCTCTGTGCAGGCCAATCGAGTTCCTCCACACCAAAGTTGTCTAACCAATGCCTTGAAGACCTGCGCCTGGCAAACGACCTGAATGATTTTTACTGTCGCTTTGAAAGGGAATTGGACAGTCCTGACACCATCCCCCGTGACACCTTCAACCAGCCCTGACCTCTGTAGTAATGAAGTCTTTTGAGCGCCTTGTGCTATCCCACCTCAAAACCATCACTGACCCCCTCCTGGACCCCCTGCAGTTCGCCTACAGAGCCAACAGGTCTGTAGATGATGCAGTGAACATG
>OOFE01046554.1:9779-20692 GCA_900323365.1 Monocentris japonica
AACTCCACACAGAAAGGACCAGGGTGGACAAACCCAAGACCTTCTTGCTGTGAGGAGACAATGCTAACCACAGAGCCACCGTCCCTTTCTTTTGGCATATATATGTAGTAGTAGTAGTGGTAGTAGTAGTAGTAGTAGTAGTGGTAGTAGTAGTAGTAGTGGTATTAGCAGTAGTAGTAGTGGTAGTAGCAGTATTAGTATCAGTAGTAGTAGTAGTAGTGGTAGTATCAGTAGTAGTATTAGTAGTAGTAGTAGTGGTAGTAGTAGTAGTAGTGGTATTGGTAGTATTAGTAGTGGTAGCAGTAGTAGTAGTAATAGTAGTAGTAGTAGTAGTAGTTGCAGTGACCACAGCTCTGTTTCTCCTGTTACAGAGAACAGTATTGCTTTAAAGGTCATTGAAGTCGGTGAGTCCAGCTCCAGCCTCTCTGTTCTGCTGTTTGCTGTCCTCTACTGCTGTTATTCTCTGTGCAGCAGTGTGATAAGAGGTGCTGGGAGCTGATCCACACCTAGCCTCTGTGTTCAGGGTGTTTGTCTTTGATTGTGAGTCGACCCACTGCAAGGACAAAGACAAATGCACAGCTCTTACCTCTTTGACCTCTAGGTTCGTCGCTTCTTGACCAGAGCTTCACTCCCCGTCTCTACCAGGGTGTTCTTCTTCAGCTACTATCATGAATACTTGCCCCCTTTTTTCTGATTGGCTGGTGTTAAATTCCTTTCTTTCACAGAGAGAGAGAAAGAAAGAGACTTCATTGTGTAAAATATACAATGAAGTCAGACCAACGTAAGTGAAAATTTCATGCCGGTGACCATAACCGACACCAGAATTTAATCAAATAGGGCATCTCTATTAGTGGGGTTGGGACGTTCTTCTCTGCTGCAGAACCACTTTGTTTTTGCCCTGCACGTCCCAGAGATCACTTGTCAATCACTTGGATATTGTGTTGATGAAATTTGAGTTTCTGTAGGTGGCACTCTTTTCTTTGTCTGCACAGCCATACCTACCCACTTCTTCTTCTATTTATTCCAAACAAATCAGAAACGTGCACCAGATCCTTTCCCAGAAAAAAAACTACCTGACACCGAGTGTTTAGAAGGGCTAATGTAAAACCTTTCCTGATCAGGCTGTAGGTGGAATCACTATTCAGTTCAATCAATTGGTGATAAAGAGTAGCAAAGAAATTGTTGTGCATTATTACTTTAAGCAGTTGAAGTTGTTGCAGGTAGCTGTTCTGACATCATCCACAGAGTCAAGAGTGGGGCCCTCCGTCTTCATCTCATGTGGTAAAAAGTCAATAAATCAGCTGAAAACCCTGCCTGTGCTCTCTCGTGCAAATAAAATACACAATGAGACATTTAAACAACTACACTTGTCATTTCCTGCTCCATCTCTTACACTGTTTGCCAATCATTTGGGCTCTACAACAGCCAATAATGGGTGAATCAGGCGCTGAAATGGTGGGGTGGGAAAGGCTGACAGCATGGCAATGTCGCTCCGTTTTAGCCCTTAGATCAGCCGGCATGTAACACAAAGTGACAGGCAAAGCTGACTCCAGAAATCAAAGCCTCCTTTAGCTTCCACATTCTCCGAATGGAACTATTTGAGTGGCTGAGAAAAACTTCAAAGCCGAGGGAGAAGGGGACTTTTTTTTTAATTTCAGATAAGGCCCCGGAGCTGAATGTGAACTGCTGGAATTGTAAAAGTTCACATCTTAATCGACGTGACCAGCTGAATTGAGAAGTGAGGAACTCATCTCCACAGTCCTGTTTTTTTTCTCTCTTCCTCTTCAATTTTTTTTTTTTTTTTAAATTTGTATAATCGGTGATGATGCCAAACCTCAGTGGGTAGAGCGAGAGTGCGACAAAGAGTCTGCCGTAACTAAGCACACACATTTGCTTAGTTAAGCTCCGGTAGTATCATCAGCTCTATTGATTTCTTTGTGATGGTGTTGTCATTATCAAGCCAAGATAATCTCTACTAAGTCGACCTTCCTGCACGAGCAGTGAAGTCAGTGGCTTTGAATGTATTAGGCTATCGACTTCAACTTGTTCTGCTGTCTGTATGTATGTGTGTGTGTGTGTTTGTGTGTGTGTGTGCACGTGCGCGCCATTTGTATGTGTGCGCTGTTTGCTGTAACCCCACTTATTTCCTTTCTTGTTTGTTTTGCAGATCCGACAAAGGAGCAAAGGCTAAGTCAGCCTGACAGCGTGCTGACACCCAGTCATAAAAATACACACACTCACACACTCACACACACCGTCACATTGTCACACGTAAATGAACTCACTGGAGCGTGAATGACAGGTTTGCTATACAGACAAGAAGTCCGACAGGCAGCTCTGCAGCAGCACCGGCGTCGTCTGACTCGCTACACGACAGAATGAATGTGACTGAGAAACGGCGTCATGGCATGCACCCGCTCGAGCGTGCATACATGTGAGTGTGCGCACACACACGTAATGCGTGAACTCTCTGAGCATGAGCAGAGGCTAAAATGGGAGCAGAGACTTGAGTGGCTCTGTGAAGTGGTAGAGAGGTTTACTGGATGTCTGGAGGATGCCAAATCTAGGGTGCGTTCAAACCAAGCATGTTTGGAGTGGCTTATTCAAACTCTGTGGCGTTTAACTGTTGCTATATTGAAATCTTTTGAAACCTACAGAGGCACTGTGATGGGAAATAAACCCAAAATGCAAGGTTTTATATGTATAAGGAGGGGGATGTTGACATCAGATGTCATTGTAATTGTAATTGGTCAGTGTGAACCTGAACAAACCAAATGCAAAGATGCAACCAAGTCGACTACTCCACTTTGGTTCAGACCGAAGAAAACAAACTGTATGTGAGCCCTTGCATCACTCCCCGATACAGTTTCAACTCTTTTTCTAACACTGAAGCTCCTGGTGTCTGGTTTAAATGTAAAGAATAAAACGTTAAATTGTAGGTGAGTGCAATCATGTAGCATATGGCATGCATTGATGTAGCAATAATGTGATCATATTAGGAGGATGGGGCCGTTGTAGGGATTTGAGCAAAAGTAATAGAATACTAGATTGGAGGAAAAGCAGCAGTGAGGGCAAAAAACAAGACAACTTAGCCCTCTTCCACTGAAAAACAACAACCAATCAATTGTCTCCTTCAGACTAATTTCATTGGACTCGAGTGATTATGGGCCAGGATTTTGCTAATTTCCTTTAGTGAGAAAACGGGCCTTTGCTCCCTAAGCAAAGGAATGGCACGGGCACGCGGCCATGCAGACGCATTAGGCTTAGTGCACTTTTAATGGGTATGTTTTTTCCCCATTCTTCAGGGATGTAAAGGAAGGTGCAATTGAGAACGGCATGGCTCAATCAATAGGGTGTCTACATTATTTCATTAGACAGAACATAAGACCAGAAGCTATCGGAGACAATCGGAATTGTTGTATGGTGTTTCTGCACTGCACTACCCCAGAGATCAGCTGTCAATCAAACAGTGTGTCCGGTGCTGTGATGTCTTTTTCCTTGGATTTTCTGTTGATGGAGTTTCTGTAGGTGGCGCTCTTTTGAAGGTTACATGAGGTACATGAGGGTGTTTCAATTTTCTCATCTTCTCATTGGTCTATAATCACCTCATCCCAACAGCAGCCAATAATAATAGAACGCAAATTGTTTTTCTTCTCTGTAATAAGGAACTCATTATGTTGGACAACTTCAAAGTAGTGGGTGCATCTCGGTATCTTATTTATTACTAGATAAGGGACCTCCCTACTCCCTGAAGTAGTAAACCTCAGCAGATGTTATTCTCTTATTTTTATTAATTCTAAAAGGAAAATAAAGCACCAAGGGCTCAGTGTTTTTCCTTCTGCGAAGGAAAAACAGGTGGCTGCGAAGTATTTTTCATCCTTAAAATATTTCTACTTTTGCATCACTTCCTGTGAGCCAGAGGATTTTTCCCTACCTTACACCAGGTGTTTAGAATAGCAAATGGAAAAGCTTTCATGAACTGGCTAGAGGTTGAATCACTATTGTATTATATCAGTTGATAAAGAGTAGCAAAATGATTTATTGATGATTAGCCATTCCGCGTTATTACAGTATAGTATATCGTGGAAAAACAATTTCATCTGACAACAATTGTCCACACACAATAGACCTCTTGAACCTCCATGTCAACAAAGTTCCAAAAGGGTTCTGAGGGTCACTCTTCATAAGGAAAAAAACATTTTAAGGTCCTTTAAAGAACAGAGAATCAATCGTTCCTGGAAGAACCCTCGATATAAGGTAAAAGGACCCTTTATCGAGGGTTCTAAGAGGAACCCTCCATCGACCCTTCATTACAGGTTCTTGGAAGAACTCTGCATCAGTAGCCAGGGGTTGGGCTGACAAAGCATCTACAGGGATAAAAGGGGATAGAGAATCAGGACGGCTGGCCTGGCAGAGGAGATGCATCGACCACCATATACGGAACAGTTGTCTGCACCCGCGGGTGGGGACATTGACCTGTCATAGGCTGCAGTCTGATTGACCGCTCCCCGTGGTGAGGATCTTACAGTCTTAAAGATCCTCTGGTGCTACCAGACTGAGCGATCAACCTCTCTCTTCGTTTCCCCTCCATTCCTCACTTCCCCCAGCAAGGCGAGATGAGGGAGGGCAGAGAGCCTGAAATATTATTTTGCTTATTGATTATTTTCTTCGCTTTCACCATGATGCTGACATTTCGCTCTCGGTCACTGTTTTGTCTAGTCACTGGCATTGATTTTAAGACTTGCATTCCACTAATCTCTGCCGTGACCCAGGAGCCTTTTACACTCCACCTATGCACATTTTGCTTCAAAGCTCACAATACATGCAGGCAAGGTCAAATTCTGAGTGTCTTTGTCATGCATCATTTGTGGCAGTTGTTCCTTGACAAAAAGTGAAATGACATTGCCTTCATGTATGAAGGCAATGTCATTAGACCCCCAATGTAGACCCCCAAAAAACAAACCCTAATACTGCATTTCAAGTAGTAAGAAAAAAAATATGTATATGCATGTATAAATATAATTTATACACATTTATACACACTTTATACTGTTTTTATACACAAAAATAATTGATGGAAAATGATGGGTCACTTCTAAAAGCTCATCTGGTGGATAGGTGGGGTCAAATGATTAATACGTTTATCTTCCAAATAAGACAAATAAGACAATAAGACTTGAGAAAGTCACAGCAAAAGTCTGTTTGGGAGCTAATGATGTGCATATTACATGGCTATAACGATAATAATATTTTTGTTTTGTACAGTTCATGCTGTCATACTGTATGTCTGTGACTGTAACACAATGGACCTATGAGCTTTTACAGATGAAACACTGAAATAAATATTCCACTTTGTGTGGAATATTACTTGTATTCATGCTGAAGACATTAAAGGAAAAATCTACAGTTCCCAGAATGCCTTTCAACACCCCCTGAGAGTTCTCTGTGCTATATGTGTGTAAGTGGAGAGAGCGATAGCATTTTTCCAGTCGAGAATAATCGAGAGTGGAAAGAGATCAAGGCTGTGGCACTGTGCCAAGTTGTTCAAATTACAAAAAAAGCTGTTGAAGAGGGTGTTGTATTTCACACACTACTGATGACAGATCTATAAACATGCAAACTGTGGCTACATTGCATTCTGGTCTATTAAGGCTACTGTCTGTGGAGAAATTGGTATCTCTTCCTCATCCTCATCTTTTTCCTTTAAAGCAGCACTAGGAAACATAACACTTTGGCTGCCCCAAGTGGCAACAGGAGATAATTGTTTTCAATTGACGAAAGCTTGAAGGACTTCATTACCCAGAAATACTGTGAGGTGACGTCAGTAAAGTAAATGTCTTCTTCTTAGTGTCTGGTGGGGATGGAGGTGGTGAAGGGCCATCTTTGGTGATTCCAGCTTTCTTTGGATGGAGACACCGTCGTCGTCTTCCTGTGTGGAGAAAATTTCCCACCAGTGATCATACCCGACACCAGAATTTAATTTGGGCAAATGTGGTGAAACTATGGCATCTCAATTAGTGTGGATGGGGCACTCTGCTTTGTTACAGCCCCACTTTGTGATTTTGACCAATCGGATGGCTGGATTTTCTACATAAAAATCTTGCCTAGTGCAGCTTTAAAACTAGTATCGCCCAAAAAATGCAATATGTTTTCATGTGGCGAGTGCAGTTTGCCGCTGTGTTTTGCTTTGCCTGCAGCTGCTTAGCTTGTTTCATAATGTCAAAGTGTAGCAAAACAACCCTGTAGCAATCATAATCCTGTCGTCTGTGGCAGTCTTTGGGAAAACTGCAAAGAAAATTCCATGCCTGTGCTTTTCAAAGACTGGCTTTCACACTTTTCAGAGATGGCTGACTTAGTGGCTGCAGGCAAGCACCGGGAACCCACACAGCTCTCACGAGGAGAGAAATAATGCAACTCCCTGGACGAATGGCAAAATATTTACTCCAGAGCGCCAGCGGCAGACACCAGGGGAACTATTTTAACCTTGGATGTAAACGGCTGGAGTGATGGAGGTTCTCAAACGTCTCTAATGCGAATTGCGGATTAGTCCGCTTTCTGATGCGTGCGGTATCTGTATTTCCAAAAGCTGTATAATCATCAGACACATTTGCCACCAGAAGATTCTGCCTCTATTGTAGAGTTTTCACCAAGTGTTGCAGACTGAAAGCTATTGCAGAACATCAACATCCTAGGTTAGAATTATGAAGTATGACAAACTTTTTGCACATAATGACATACTGATGATTCAGCTTCAGTAGTGTGGTAAAATGTAATTGCTGTGCTTGTATGTATGCCTACTTGTCAAACTAAGAAAACAGTCTGCTTTGATGACTTTTCTTTTTCTGCTTCCCTGTGGAGGGGTCATCCGCGGCGTGTCGCCCCTGTTTCACCCACATCTCTGCAAATCTCCAGGCAGGGAAGGAGGCAACGCCTGGTCCATTTACTGAGATGAACAGCAGGCTATTCAGCGTGGAGACATTCATTCTATTTCTACCGTCTGTGAGAATATGGTTCATGGCACTGAATCCTCTTTCACACTCAGCTGTTGACACTGGGAACGTGGAGACAGTAGTGAGCACTTTGCGCAGATTCTCTCCTGTGACACCATGACACTTGAATTTGTGGAATTCCTTCAGGAGTATGGGACCGGTTGCGGCCTCAATAGCGAGAGTCTTGTGTATGGTGAGAAGTCATCTCCATATAGGTTGCGCTCGTCTTCATCAGATGGCCAATTTGACGGATTTAGAGCAGCTGCAGCGAAACGAAAAATCATTCACGAAAGACCTCTGCTTTCCGATGGTCTCCGTCACTTGGCTGAGGCACATTCACCCTCTTGAACGTGTGGAAACTTTCAAATTCCTCTTTCAGGCATCTTGCGTTCACACCATCGGCTTGCCTCATAGAGCTCAGTGTTCTCAGTGCAACGCCCACCTCAGTATTGGCACGGACAGCTGTGGCATCTCTCCTCTGAAGAAACAGGGACAAGGCATGCAGGGTCTCCAGCGCATCTTTTACTAACGCAATCTCCACCAAAAAAGCCACTGTGTCATTTTAACATGAATGCCCCGATATCTGTCCCTCTCCATGTTAGATCTTGATTTGTCTTCGGTCAACGCTCCAAAGAGTTTGACCAAGGCTGGATAGCTTTCCCAGAGAGCCATCACAGATGTGCAGGATGAGCGTGCATCCTCAAGTCGGAAGCCGCAGACTCAAGCTCTCTCATATGTTTTGGGCTTTGAGAGAAAAATGAATACAGAGAGTCAATGAACATGTTTGACACTGTTTTGTTTGACACTGTTGTGCTCTCATCATTGAGAAGACTGAACTTATCAGATGAGTTTTTGATGAAGTCCACTTGCTGAGCTGTCATTTTATCTTCAGTAAACATGAGCATATTAGGACAAGCATTGTCAGAATGCAGCATTCATCCAAGTTTTACACCGTTGAGTTGTTGCAGTTCCACCAGCTGTGGAACTGCAGCTGTGGAACTGAACACTGAGCAGACTAGCGCTCATTTTCATGTTAGCTTTACACCTTACTTAAAAATACACCAGTCAGGAAATGCTGATATATGGAAAATGAAAACCTAGCAGGGATTCATTGACAGATTTGCCCTTTACTCCCGGCGGTTATGCAAGTCCTCTAAAGAGCCCAGTCATGTTGGAAGCATAGCAGGGTTTTTTTTAACTCCACCACCATGCAAACCTCTCTCTGCACTCTGCACTTCTCAGACAGCTTTTCCTCCTACCCACATACGTTTCCATTTTGTTAAAATGGGTTTTCTGCAGAAAAAAAGAAGTAGAAAAAAAATCCTCCCTGTGGTGGGTTGAAATCCCATTTGCAATGCGAGCTGTGGTACACGGGATCAAGTGCTGCTGCCGGACAAAGAAAACTGAAAGCAGGGCAAGAACAGTGAGGTTACAGAAAAATCTAATTAGATGGAAAGAGGGGTAGTGATGGAGGAGAGAGAGTCAGAGACAAAGAAAGATAGAGGCAACGCTGGAGGCGGAGCTGACTCTTCATCACCATTTTCCTCCTTTTTTCTTTTAACTCCTTGAGACAGAAAAAGCACAAACACAGCTCTGTCCATACTATTAGTATGGTGAGTACAACCTACAATCTAACCACTGCATCAGTCACAGACAGCCATTTCTGTAAACACACTTTTGTCAAGTGGATATAGTCAAAGATGTGTTTTTTTGGAGTACGATTGTCGTCTATTTTGGACCAATATCTGTGATCAGAGAAATCACATTTGTTTTTATTTGAGATAAATCTGTGTTTAACTAAGCTTTAGTAGGGAGTGCTTTGTGATGACCAGTAAGCCATTGTAAGCCAAGTAATGGCAGGAAGAGGCATCATCTTACAACAGGTAATGTAAAATTGGTAAATATAATCATGAATTTGGAGTTTAGAAATGCATTTGTAAATGGCCTCGTAAACATGCATACAGTTTTGTGCATGCTTTGTAATATGTTCGTAAATAGTTTAGTAACCAAAGAGGAAATTCATCATGAACACAAAATAATGCCGCATTTACAAATGCATTAGTAAATAGCTTAGTAAGCATAAATACATGTATCCATACCTTAGTTAAGGGTTTGTTCATCATTAATGAATGTATTTACTAACATTTGTTGAGGAAATCTTATAAAATGGATGATTATGCATGATTATGTGAAATATCTCTCCCAAAAATTACAGTGCAGCTTAAATTCCAGACCAAAGTACAAGGTCAAAACTCCTTTTATTTTATTATCATTATTATTAATAAACAGCTTTTATTTGATTAACTGAGCTTGGCCTGACATGGTGCTGGTGTGCTGCTGTACCAATTTGACCCAGGTCAGTATGACCATAAAATGTTATACTACCTCAGGCAACAGGGTGCCTCTTGGTGAGAGAAACAGGTCCGTAACTGACAAAGTCACAGGTTTGATCCCTGTCAGTGTCCATCAAAAGCCATGTGTCCTGTCAAAGTGTGTTCAGCAAGATATCAAACCCCTTCTTGCTCACTCATTGTAAGCTCTGGATAAATCAAATCACATTTATTTGTATAGCCCTTAATCACTGTTACAGTCTCTAAGGGCTTCACATTGCCCAACATGTGAAACAATAAATGGTTACTACACGACATCCCCCGGCCTTGGACCCTCAACAGAGGACAAGGAAAAACTCCCAAAAACACCTTTTAGGGATAAATTGGAAGAAACCTCTGGAGGGACTACTCAGAGAGGGATACCCCTACCAGGATGGTTGGGCATGCAATAGATGCCGAGTTTGGGCAAGCAGCGTATACAAAATGCATAAAAGGTCTAGCCTTACTCTGAGAAGAGACTGAGCCACTCCCTCAAGGCTGGTCAAATGATAAAGAGAATAAATGGGTTTTTAGCCTTGACTTAAAGACTTTGATAGAGCCTGCCTCTCTGATTGAGGCAGGCAGACTGTTCCAGAGATAGGGAGCTTGATAAGAAAAGGCTCTGTTACCTGCAGTTTTCTTTTTGACTGCTGGGATAGACAGGTAGCCTGCGTCCTGTGATCTGAGGGTGCGTGGCGGTTTAGGGTTAGGGTTAGGGTTTAATCAGATCTGATAAGTAGGACGGTGCCATCCCATGTAATGATTTAGTAAAAGTAAAAGTAAAAAAAAGTAAAAGCACCTTGAAGTCACACTTGGCCTGAATTGGTAGCCAGTGTAATGAGGATAGGATGGGCGTTATATGGTCGAATTTCCTAGTTTTGGTCAGGATTCTGGCAGCAGCATCCTGGACCAGTTGTAGTTTTTTAGTGTGCCAAGCAGGTAAGCCTGAAAAGAGGACATTCCAATAGTCGATTCTCAATGATACAAAGGCATGTACTAAACTTTCTGCATCTGCCTCTGTTAGCATGGGTCGAATCTTGGCAATATTGCGAAGATGATAAA
The DNA here is from genome assembly GCA_900323365.1 of Monocentris japonica. Lineage (NCBI taxonomy): Eukaryota > Metazoa > Chordata > Actinopteri > Trachichthyiformes > Monocentridae > Monocentris > Monocentris japonica. The sequence continues at coordinate 20,200 of OOFE01046554.1, forward strand.
ACGTTGTTTTAGTGGTCTCCTTAATATGCAACTCGAATGAGAGGGTAGGGTCAAATTTTACCAAGGTTTTTAACGTATCGGCTCTGGGAGATTACACAACTATCAAAATTTAGAGTACTATTCTCAAACAAATGTCTATGTCTAGCTGGTCCTACAATCAGCATCTCAGTTTTGTTGCCATTAAGCAGTAAGAAGTTTAAGGACATCCAACATTTGACCTGTAATAGGCAGACCTCTAATTTTTGAAATTGGGTGTTATCGGTTGGTTTGACTGGTATGTAAATTTGGGTGTCATTGGCGTAACAGTGGAAGTTAATGCCAAATTTGCAAATGATGTCACTGAGTGGTAACATATACACTATATGGCCAAAAGTCAGTGGACACCTGACCATCACACCTATATGAGCTTGCTGGACATCCCATTGTAAAACCATGGGCATTAATATGGATTTGGACCCCCCTTTGCAGCTATAACAGCCACCACTCTTTTGGG
>OOFE01046555.1:0-17953 GCA_900323365.1 Monocentris japonica
TTTATTATCTGAGGTTTTCCAGGAACATTGGGTGCCAACAAACATCAACGAAAATAACACAATGTCCCTCACCTAACAATAACCCTATTCTGTCATTGAGTGGTAAAACAGTTTCCATTGATGAAGACCAAGTTCTCACTTAAACAGACTATTTACCATAGATGTGGGTTTTGATCTCAGTTTCAGTCTGAGGGGCTCTGAACATGCAGTTTCGTTCTTACACAAGTCTGTCTGTTTGGGTCACATTGGCTACCATCAACTGTCCTGGGTTTTGGCTCAGGTCAAATTACAGTTTCAGTCTGACAGAAGCACCTTAGTTATTTCAATTAATTTTAACTCTCAATGTTTCCCCTTGTTTTTATTTGGTGTTTTGCATTATTCATACCAATCAAAAGGGATGCAAATTCAGCTGGTGAACATAATTCATCCAATGTTATCCTTGAAGATCAGCATGGTTTTACTTTGCTGCAACTTTTCAGTTACTTTCACTTAATTTAAATCACCATAGTTTATAGCTCAATTTCCAGGGACATTTTGCAATGACTGGATGGATTAAATTTCACCATAAAGTTATTTATTTTTAGGGACTGAAAGTAGGGGCAATGACGTAATTCTGGCAACTTGTGATGGCTTAGATGTTTGGTTCATTTTCTATCAGTTTCATTCTGAGATTTATTTAATACCTGTTCACAAAATTCAGTTTCATTCTGACTCATCCCCTTTGTTCCCTTCTGTACACAGTTTTATCCTTTATCCACTGTGGAGAATCAAATCAGCAACCCCCTTGCGGCTTGCCTCTGAAGCACTCACTTCTTTATTCATTATTCTAAGTCTCATGATGAATCAACTAACACATGCAGTGAATTTCTTTCTTCACATCCTACCTCTGACTAGATACACACACATCACCCCACACACATGCACTTTTCCGGTCAGAGGACAGCGCGCCTGGAGTAGTTGGGGGTTAGGTGCCTTGCTCAAGGGCACTTCGGCAGTGTTGGTGGGCACTGTAGCTGTGGCACCAGTCATTTTTCAATCACCAGCTCACAGCTGGAATGTGCCCTCCTGGTGGTGCCGAGGATCGAGGATCAAACCAGCGACCCTCCGGTGATGGGTCGGTCTCTCTGACCGCTAGGCCAACCTGCCGCCCTCATCTGCAAATATTCATTGATTCATTGATTCATTCATTTCAAATGGAAATGTAGCCTTGCTTAAGTAGCATAAATTCAATAGGAAAATATATATCTTACTACTTTCTGGCTCTTTCTTTCTTATAAAATTCATTGCTCCTCAAAGAACTCAATAAAGCTATGAATTTTGAGTTTCTTGATTCATTTGTCTTTTGAGGAGATTTCTTCTCATTTACTTTCCCCAAATTTTCTCTCCGTTATATATGAACACTTTTTACACTTAGTAAATGTCTTAGTAAATGTCCATCACTTGGATTCCATTTGATTCTTTCTCCCTTGTGTTCTAGCCTAGGTCAGCTTGCTTCCATTGCTGGGATTGACCAATCCGATTTTCGACCTCTGGGGAGACCTCAGCTCTCCTCTACAATAAGACAACCCTGGGAATGTGCAGGGTCATTGCCTGGAAGTGGAGGGGACTATCAGGATATTCAGGCGAAGATTGATGCTGCATCTTTGGTAAGGATATGCATTGTCAGGGAAAGGTTCGCAAAAGTGCAGTCTTTATTGGGTGATGCAGTTTCTTCTTGGCTGGAGATTGATAGTGTTATCTTGTCTTATGATATTTCATTTGATATACAGTGGGGTCTGAGTTCACTACCAAGAACTGTTTGTTTTCATCATTTATCAAAAACATTTTTTTCTTATTCAAGAATATATTATGTAGAACTGATACAAATAAAAAAAAAATGTATCACAAACCATTGTCACACCATATATTTTATTCAAATATTAACACATGTATGCTCCTATTACAGTGTGTTATTTGGTCTTTTAACAGCTAACACCAGATATTGACTAAATTAATATGGTCCTCTATTATTGTCTCTAGTAAAGTTTAATTAATTATTAATTAAATTATTTTTTAATGATGTAATCTTGCTAAAAATTAGTATTAGTTTTTGATAGGTAGTGCACCTTTGGACCCCACTGTACTTTATACCAACCAGTCTATACAAGACCAGTTTGTGGATTTGTTATTTGATACCGCCTATGTCCTCTGTGGATTTGCTATGGTCCTAAATGTTTAATTTTGCTACTAGAGACTCAGTTGAGTGTCTTCTGCACTATATTAGTAAAATTAAAAGGTTTATGTCATGATCCATCTGCTACTCTGCATTTCTCATCAGATCTCTGATTCTTGTTCCCAGGTAGGTAATGCCCTGACTGCGCCCTCAGGGCCCCCAGCTGACACCGTCAGCCCCAGACCTCCATCCTTTCCCAGGGAGTTCTTGCTGGATGATAGGCCACTGGAAATACCTTTCAAACAGGCTGCCATAGACCCATGTGTGGATCTGGAAGGTGGAGGAGAGGAACCAGATCAGTACTCCAAGCCTGAAGCCCAGCATGAGTCTGAGTCCGAGTGCAGTTTCCATAGCCAAAAATCCTATGGCATGGGTTCCCTTGGCAAGAAAAGTTCTCATGTCAGTGGTTCTCATGGAGATGTGTCTGAATTAAGCCACCACCACCACAGCAATGGCAACTCTCACCATAGTGATTCCCATGGATACAGCTTCAAATACAGCAACGTTTACAGCTCCATCCACAGTGATGCTTCCCGTAGGAATGGGTTCCATGATGACTTGTCCATGAAGTCGAGCCTAAGTGACATCATGAGTGAAAAGGTGGAGTCTATAGGTTCATTAGGGTCAAAGAACAAGGGAGGGGGCAGGCGGCTGGCGGTAGGTCATTTGGGGTTAGAAGGATCCGAGGGGAAAGCCTACCCAGGCCAGGAGATGCTGGAGCAGATCAGATCTATGGGCAGTCTGGGAGGGCAGTCAGATGATCCTTCCTCTTAATTTTGAAGTTCTCTTTATGTTTACAAGGAGTGAGCAAAGCAAGATTGAATTTATGGTTCTGTAAATCCTTTCAAATACTTTACCAGCAGAAACCCTTGGTCTTCAATCTCAGTTTTTGCCCTCATGAGGAGAGAACATGCAAACTTGAGGAAAGGCTTGTTACATATAACCAAAACAGGTAGGGTTAAGTAATCCAAGCCAAAGTGCATATACAAAAAAGAAAAATACAATTGGACTGGGAAAACACATTTCAAGGCTTTTACACTTGATATTACTGTTTTTATGGCGGTTTTAGACCTGCTTTTCATTTTATTTAGACATTAAATGCCAAAGTAGTCAGTTGATAGTGACATTTTAATGTAATTTTATTTTGTATTGCAAAATGTGTTTAACAATCAACGTTTGCGCATTCTGACTCTGACTCATTCTGTCTGTTGCCACAAGTCACACACAAAGAAAAGTTTAAATTGCATATACATGCCAGATGATTGCCCCATTTCCCCAACTGATGCAGGTCCTTTGCTTGGAGAGATGGAAGTAGTAGGAGCGAGTTTTCATCATGAGCAGTAGAATACTACTGTCAATGGACAATGTTTTGCATCCCTGGGCTCCAAAATTTCCAAAGTTTCATGGTCTGAAAAGGTTCATTCCCAATAACGCTGTGCTTTCATCAGAGGAATGTGATGATGAAATGTAACTGTGATGATGTTAAGCTGGACTCTTTATCTTGGAGGAAATATCCCAAAAAGGGAGTTGAATGCAGGCAGTGTAAAGCAGTGTTGTAGCTTCTTCAAACACAGCAGGCAATGCGTAAATGAAATGAGGGTCGAGGCAGCCCGCAGTCTCTGTCTTTCATCCCGTTCCACCTCGTGGCATTCTACAAGGGCTCCTTCCCCAATTCCCAACCCAATACCACCAGTTCAGTGTATACCCTCACAATACAGAGAACAACTGGCGGATGAGAGGGAACAAGGGGAGGAGTGGCCTGAACCCCCACCTTGGCCAAGTGATGAGGGGGAAACAGGGTTACCTATTGAACAGCAGATGCTAGCAAATAGCTTGAACTAAAGGATGAGACAGCTCCAACTACAGCAGCAACCAGAACTAGCTGACCTAACATCATTCCGCTCAAGGCGACTATCCACAGTGCCTTTAGCCCAAGCCTCAGGACTTTGACGGTCAACTCCAGTCCAAGGGGTCAAAGTCCAATACCAGACCTAAGAACCCTTGAGGGAGGAGATCAGTAGCCATACTCCATGGAGCAAAAGAGCAGTCCCCACCTGACACCACTTCTAAGCAGGATAACTATGACAGAAAAGGGAGTAAGTCCACCCCCTCCTGCCCATTCTGTGAGAATTCCGACCACTTCCTCAGTCAGTGCACAGAGGTCACAAAGTTATCATCAGAGCATCTCACAGAGTGGATCAAGACGAATAAGAGGTGCTGGCACTGTGCTAGGCCACACCAGGCTGCACGGTGCAACCTTAGGAAGCTGTGTGGTCTTTGCCAGGGGAAGCATCTCCAAGTTCTTCATAATGTCAACGCCAAGCCATCTAGAACTCCAGCTGCAAAAGAGAATCAGGCATTGAACACTACCACTGAAGACCAATAGACCAACAGAGAGTAGTAGAGTCCTGCTGAAGGTCCTCTGTGTCCTCATTCACTACAACGATAAGACTCTTGCCACTTATGCCATATTGGATGACGGGTCAGAGAGGACGGTGTTGCTTCCTGCAGCCTCACGGGAGCTGGGTTTACAGGGGACCCCCGAAGACCTTCCCCTGCGCACCATCAGACAGGACACGCAGAGCATCAGTGGCACCTCAGTGTCTTTCAGTGTCTCCTCCCCAGCTAGACCCAAGACCAAGTACTGCATCACAGGGGCCTTTACTGCAGCCTATCTTGGCCTAGCTGACCACACTTATCCAACGGAGGTATTCCGGCAGAAGTACAAACATCTGGTTGGTCTGCCAGTCCCATCCTTTAAGAATGCTAGACCCTTGCTGCTTATTGGGGCTGACCACCCACACCTAGTCACCCCTATTGAGCCGGTTCGGTTGGGTCCTCCCGGTGGGCCTGCTGCAGTACAGACCAGGTTGGGTTGGACCCTACAGGGCCCCGTGAAGATGATAGGTCAATACCTGCACCCAGTGTTTAGTAGCTTCTGTCACACCTCAGCTGTCAGAGCTCTGTCAGAGCATGTCGAGAAGCTCTGGCAGGTCGATACCATTCCGTTTCAGTGTGAGAAGGCTGTGACCCGACAAGACCAAGAGTCCATCAATCTGCTTGAGGCTAAGACAACCCGAGTGGAGGTGAAGGGTGTGCTGCGTTATGCAACCCCCTTGTTGTGCAAGAAAGACATGCCCCGCCTCTATGCAACTAAGGAAGCAGTCATGCCAAGTTTGAGGAGCACCGAAAGACGATTTACCAAAGACCCTGAGAAAGCCAAAGCCTATGCTGCAGAGATTGACAAGCTGATCCAAGCAGGTTCTGTCATCAAGCTCAGCTCTAAGATGCCTACCAGTGATGGCGAATCATGGTATATACCACACCACATGGTAAGCCATAATGGTAAGAACCGTGTGGTGTTCAACTGTTCCTACCAGTATCGGGGACAGAATTTGAATGAGTGTCTACTGCCAGGACCAACCCTTGGGGCCTTGCTTCTCGGAGTTCAGCTGAGGTTCCGGGAGTATACTGTGGCTATTAGTGGGGACATCAAGGGGATGTTCCACCAGGTTCGTCTCATCCCTGAAGACCGCTCCCTTCTACGCTTTGTGTGGCGTGACACAAACCGGGAGGAACCCCCAGCAGTGTACGAGTGGCAGGTGCTCCCATTTGGCACCACCTGTAGCCCCTGCTGTGCTACATTTGCCCTGCAGCACCATGTTATCCATCACAGCCAGCCAGAAGACCATGTCAGGTTCTCTGTCCTGAGGTGCTTCTATGTGGATAACTGCCTGCAGAGCCTACCCACTCCAGAGGAAGCAAGAGCTCTGGTTGACAAGCTCAGAGCGCTCCTGTCATCTGGTGGGTTTGATCTCCGTCAGTGGGCCAGCAACATGCTGAGTGTCATCAACCACTTACCCAGGGAGGCCAGGTCAGGAAGCTTTGAACTCTGGTTGGCCCAAGTCAAGAACAACTCTATAGAGTCAACCCTGGGGCTCAGTTGGTGCTGTGAAGCAGATGTCTTGAGGTACAAGCATCGGCCAGTAGACTACGGAGTAGTAACCATGAGGAATGTCTACAGGGTCTTGGCGAGCCAGTACGACCCTCTGGGATTCATCCTGCCCTATACCACCTGGGCCAAGATGCTTGTGAGACACCTCTGGGACAGAGGAGCAAGTTTATGGCTCAGTTGCTTACCTGAGAACGTTGGACAGCCATGGGAAAGTCTATCTGACATTTCTCCTCGCTCACTCCAGAGTCGCACCTAAACATGTACTCTCTATGCCTAGGTTGGAGCTGTGTGCAGCTTTTAGTGGGGCCCAGCTATCCAGGCTCCTGGAGAGGGAGCTCACACTGAAGGTAGACTTCACCGTTCTGTGGACGGATTCCACCACGGTGTTGTCCTGGTTGCAGTCACCATCTTGCCAATTCAAGGTCTTCGTTGGTGTTCGGGTTGCAGAAATCCAAGACCTTACCGACTTGAAAGCGTGGCGGTACGTGGATTCAGCAAGCAACCCCGCTGATGACCTCGCGCGGCAAGACATTAAGGGAGTTGGTGGAGCCGAACAGATGGAGCCAAGGCCCACCCTTCCTTTTGCTTAGTGAAGAGGAGTGGCCTGAGAAGCCTACCACTCATCCAGAAGGAGACACTGCAGAACTGCGCAAGGCCACCTTCTGTGGTTCCATCTCCACCAAGCCCAATCTATTTACACCAGGAGGAAAGCTTCCCGACTCATGGACCGATCTTCTGGAGATAACAGCACAAGAGCTACATGGGGCGGCGGATCCTATTGAGAACCCCTGACAGCCGACGATTACCGGGACGCAGAGACTCTGATCCTTAAGAAAGCTCAGCAGGACAGCTTTCCAGAGGAGCTGCACCTGTTGAAAGCCAATAAATCTGTTCCCACCAGCAATAGGCTACTCACCTTATCACCAGAGCTAGACGAGGCAGCAGAGCTCATCTGTGTCGGGGGAAGACTTCGCCAATCAGAAGACCTAGATCCAGCAACCATGCACCCGATTGTTCTAGATCCAGCTCATCTAACAACCAGGCTCCTGATTCAGTACTTTGATGGCCGGTCGTGTCATCCTGGTCCAGAACATCATAAGATCCGTCATGATGTTCCCATACCCGCCCCCTTTGACACTGTGGCTTTTTGCCTGTTGCCATGAATGTTGTTCATTTATTTCCCCAAAAAAATTGTAAAATGAGTATCACCACCCCTAAAAATAGTTAGTAGAAAACCTAAATTAATCAATCAATTAGGGCAGCAGTGGTAACAAACCATGTGGGTGAAATCTGGCCACCTTGGTTAGCTTAAATTCTGCTTACTTGCTGCTTCAAAATCTTATGATCATCAAGTTTAGTTTGAGTATACCAGTGCCAGAATTTGTCATCAGGGTTCCCCTGGAAGAGCCACCATCTAGCCTGGCATACTATAATCATGGCAAAATAAAATAGATACATCACTGAGGCATTCTGAGCTGTGCCTTCATTGTTACATAACACTGGCTGCTGGCCATCTTATGATTGATCTGTTACAGGAAAAACCTGAAAAGGTTAATTCCCAATAACGCTGTGCTTTCATCAAAGGGATGTGATGATGAAATGTAACTGATGACGTTTGTTGTTTGTCAAGAAAATAAGCTGGACTCTTATAATATCCCAAAAAGGGAGTTGAATGCAGGCAGTGTAAAGCAGGGTAGTTTTACTTGAAACAAATGCATGTATATGTTTCATTTTAAATGAGTAGATGTTGTATTGGTTGCCTTTGTCTACTTTTTTTCAACATCAACAGAAATTATGTTAGACCATATTGTGAGACAAGGATAAAAATGAATAAAACAGTAACAATTGAAGGGCAGGTGGTATATAGCTCAGTGTGATGTTGACACTTGGAACAAGGGGGGATACAGAGTTAGAATGAAACTGAATGTAACTTCTGAACTCTTCAGAGCTACTGGAAATGAGCCTGACTCAGGCTAGGTCATGGTACTGACCAAGCTGGAGTTATCCAGAGCTCTACCCTGTTGTGAGTGTGTTGTAAGTCTTTTTGGAAGCCACACACCTCTGGCAAAACTTCACATTTCTGTGCTCGTGGTCACCGCAGGCTTTCTTTATCCTTGGTAAGAGAGATCAGATGATTTAAACCTTTCCACTTTCTCTTCCATATACAGCTGAAGTTGCATATCCAAGCTTATAGATTACACAGTGCATTCTAGACTCATTCATAGTGAGATATGTGGCCCTTGGTCTTTGGATCCTTGGACTTGATATTGCCTACTCTTGGACTAACTCCACTAACTCCTTCATGTTTGCAACACTCTAGCTAAATAGGTAGGTAAATAGGCAATTGGCACAGTGGACTGGGTAAAGTATAAAGTTTTATTGTTGCTCTAACCATCATCTATTGATTGGTCAGGTGCTTTGTACACACTCGTTTGTCTCTCTTTCTTGAACACCCACACACTATTAGCCAACAATTAACAACACGTTTGTATGCTTGCCAAACAGACGCCAATCGTGCACAAACGTAATAAGTTAACAATCCGTGCTTAATACTGCTATCAGTACATCATTAACCATAATGTGTGTATTGGTCAAGGTAATGATTAATCAATAACACAAACACAAGCACACACGCCATTCACCAGCAGAGAGCAACACACATCTGTTTGCTTGCCAGGCTGATGCCATCCGCACAAACAGCTTTTCTGTTCATGATTTGCTATTGGCTTGATTATGGTGTTGTACTTGGTACTTTTATACCACTATCAATCCATCATTAAGGGGTTAAGCTATCCTTACACAGCCTCCTACACTAACACATACACATGCACACACACACAACCAAGAGTTAAAATTTTGTTTGTTTGTGCATTCAGGTGTATGTCAAAACTGTCAAAGTGTTAAACTACAGTACACTAGCTCAATAAGAAATTAATGTCTTATTGAATACTCAGCCAAAGCCAAAGTGTTTGCTGCATTACGCCACACATTAGTTTGGATTGTTATCCAGTATTAACAGCATGTTTTGATTACTTCTGTATCCAACAAAAAAAGAAAACACAAAACAAGGTTATGTGAAAGGGTAATAGTATTTAATGGTCTACAGTCAGAACCAAGTTTATCATTTACTGTATCATAGAAATCATGCGTGCAACTGCAGCAGTGCTATAAGATGGTGCTATGTTGCAAAACTACAAACTATATAAATACAGTTAAAATTTAAACAACAGGCCAAAATCCTGAGAAAAAGTGAGAGTCTTGTCCTAAAACACATTGTCTGCTTATAATACAAAATCTTCCCTCCCAAAGACTCTCGTCACCTAATTCTTGAGTCTTAACACATTTAGGAGTGACAATAAAGTAGGCTGATTACAACACTCCTTCTCATAGCCCTATGAACAGAATACTCTGCAAATAAATTACAGGCATCACACTTTTAACAACAATGTATCTATAAAGCTTTACATTTTTGCTAAATGCAAAAGAACTTTGCAATTTTTCTAATTAGAATGTACAAACACATTTCATGTTACATTTCATGACAATTTTCAACAGGTGTTAAGACAATTTGCGTGGTACAAATCAACAGTAAATATAGCTATAAAAGTGCTCAGAGAAGTGATCAGAGAAAGTTTTCCTTTACTTGAGATTTATCATTGAAGAAAAACACTATAATACAATATATATTTTTTCGCTAAAGCTCTACTCTTCAACTATGGGCCGAAACAGTACAAAAGTGTGGTTACACAGGTCATGGACACACAGGAATGTTGTTATTGGAAAAGGGTCTCCTCAGGCCTAGCAAACAAAAGGCAGATTCAATCCATGACCAAGCCTATTCATGCATTCGTCCTGTGCTCATCAGTATTTGCCAAACTCACACTGGATAGCGATAAAGCCATTCTAATTACTGGCTTGTCCTTTTGAACTGGCCCGCTCCTGATTTTAAATGGGTCGCTTAGTCATAGTAGATCCACATTTAGCCTCCTCTGCAGTTTCCCTCTGCTCAATTTTGCAACATTGTCATTTTAAACTGTTTTCATCTTCTGCCTTCTCCTTCGGTGGCCTTAGTTGTTTTCCTGTGAGGTTGTGGTCTCCTAAGGAAAGAGTGAAAACAAGCAAACTGAGTTACACTGTGGGTCTAGTAGCTGCATCATGGGAGACCAGTGAAGAGCTAAAGCATGGTTTTAAAGAGTCTAATCTGAATCTGAATCCCGAGAACATTCAAAAAACAAGGCCAGACTAGAGGTGTGTGGTGAGGTAAGCAGGGGGAGTTCATTGTGTACTCACATTTTATCTTATCTCTTATGTGTGGTGTTCTGATGCACTAGCTAGACAGGGGTGTAGTCAAGGTATACTTATGCAACTAGTAGATTCCAGATAAGGCCACTGTTGTTGGCAAGATGGACGAAGCAAATAGATAGTTTATTCTGTAGTTGTTCTTTAACTGAAAAAGAGGATCCAGCATCTTGGCCTGAACATTAACATCTGGCAACAACTGGAAACAGTTTTCAGTTCACTGAATAGTCTGGGAGTGCTGCTAAATTGCTTATAAAGCAGTGCTTAATGAGAGTGGCAAGATGATATATAAGCCTCCAACTTCCTGCTTCTGAAGCAATAAAATCCTTGGGTGAGGAAGTCTGTGTAGAATCAAAAAATGTTTATTGTGATTCTTCAGGTAAGGTATGTCAATAAGCATTAAGATCTAAAATAACAGCATGTACGTGTGTTTTGCCAAGCTGACATCAAGAGGTAGATTGACTCAAATGTGGTCTTCCTATCTTAGCTTACCACTAAACATTAACTTTTGAAAAGCTGCATTCTGATGAAATATACCAGATTACAGCAGGACAAATGTTTACAGCTTTAGAAAATGAGTTTGTCTTTGTCTCTGTGTCCAAACTGTCAAGATAAACTCGCTTAGGAGTTGAGAATGAGTTGTTCAGAATAAATCATGAGCCAGTCTGAGAATGTAACAAATCAGGTTCAAACAAAAACATAGAATATACACATACTGTACTTCACTGTCAGATGTCAGTCTACCCTCGACTATGGACTTTTGAACAGAGAGACTTGTGAACTGGCTATATAAAAGGATCTTTATGACTTCCAAGGGAACTTCATGAATTGCATCAGTTATCCTCTAAAAGACTGAAACTTTGAGATTTAAAAATAATTCAACTTTGTCTTTATGTTCACTGACAGCTATTAACTATATTGAGAAATACTCAGGGTTAGTCTTAAATTGGTCCCTCAAGTCTTATAAGTGACTGGCAGAACTGCAGAAAGGTTCCTTACAAATGGAGTCCTCTCTCCATATTTGCTCCAGAAGGTCATCTTGACAGTGTTCCTGTGCCCCGTCCGCTGGTCAAAGGTCTGGCAGGTCTGGAAAGGGGGGCTATACAGGTGCAAACTGGCTGCGCACTCCGTATGGCTGACATTTTCCACCCGATGCAGGCCAATGGAGTCTAAGATATGCACACACACACAAACACACACACATTATACATTTAAACACTGTATGCCACCAGAATGCTAAGTATCCACATGTCATAGAGCTGTGAGCCCGGTGGTCAAAGGGTTAGGGGCAACCACCAGTTGCTGGCAGTGCAATAACCAACAACTCACATCAAACATAGCACCAGGGCTCTGTCGGCTTTGGGCCAACACTTAGTCAGCAAAGTCTGGGGGAAAAATCTGAATACCATTCATTGCAAAGTCACATTACATTACATAGTGCAGGTATTAGAAACTTTGGTGGTGCTGCTGGCCACAAAAATGGTCTACATAAACAATGTGAAACACATTCACGACTAATGCACTTGTATTGCAAAGAGATACCGCATATCAGTATATCTCGTGGGAGACAAAAAAATTGAAGTATGTTTGTTTCCTTGTACTGAACAGAATGTAGGCGTTTTGACTACACCAACATAACAATGTGGTGAACATATCACCATATTAAGAACCAGTTTGTCAGATGAACACATCACTCACTGTCAGACACACACACATTAACATGAGATACTGAAGGAGGGGGAATTGCCCAATCTAATTGGAAAGAAAAAAATAATAATCAACGTCTGGTTTCTCACCATTAATGTAGGCAACCTGGTTTTCCTGTAGAATTCTCTGTGATTTCTGGACCATATCTCCATGGGATTTATCTTCTGGCCACTCAAACAGTGTCTCCTTCAGCTGGCCCTGCAGCAGCTTCATAAAACAGTGGGAGTCTGTGTGGTCGTGGATACTACTGCAAAGCGTTTCACACACAAACATACAGTGTTAGAATCTCTGCTTAGTCAAATGTGTCTGACTGCTGAGCAGTAAAAACCTTCTTACTTCAATTTTGGAGCTTTTGGCCTCTTTTTTGTTGGGTTGATAACAAAGTTTAATGGTATTCTGTGAGCAGATTGTGTGTCATAACCCTTGGACTGAGGAACATTCAAAGCTTTTCTTATAAATTCAAAATATATGGGATTCAGTCAGGTAAAGGTAAGATCTTCTTGTTCCTGTTAAATTGAATGTTTAGGAACACAGCACTCAAAATTATAAACAGCACATCCAGGCAGGCAGGTAGCCTGGCAGGTTTTATGACTTAAAGACTGACAACAATGACAACGTGTTTAGGCTGTAGATACAGTATATGCTATATTGCCTGCAGTCAAGAAGGGGTTAAGCAAATGTCTTGTGTAACCTTGTGTAAAGAGCTAGTCCTAAAATATCTCATCATATAATGAGACTACAGGTTTTACAACACAAGATCTGAATCTTATCAGAGGTTGCAAGACTTGAATCTTCCCATTCCATCTGTAGCTGAGCTACAGCACAGGCCGGTAGATTTTCATATGAAAGTGGGTCATACTGTAGGTAGCATTGACTGATGCCTATTTACACAACCTTTCTGTTTGTCTGTAGAACATTGGACTCTCTTATCTGCATTAACCTTTTTCTTGATTGATGCATTACTATTATAATTTCTAGGGGAAATCACTTGATATGACTGTAAAATAATGCATTTATTCCAATTTTGATAAGACTAATGGACATTGGTGTCAAGTCCTTGTTGTCTGAGTATGGGTCATTATTTGAATGACCCAACTGAATGACCAGTCTGTAGAATATGGAAGTAAGCTGGCAAGATAAATGATGAACCCTTGACCAAATTGCAATACAATTCAAGGTCCGAAATGATATTTAGTTTTCTCAGATTAATATCAATCTCACTGTTAACTTGGACTATGGTGATCTATGAGTTCCTTTTGATATGAAATTAACATTTGACTGATAATATCCTATTCTGCAATCAGTAAGGAATAAATTTATCAAACCACGGTGATCATTCTTTTGCTTTTACAAACATCTCACCTGCCATGACCTTCTCCCCAGCACAGAATCATGAGATTGAATTTCCCATTACCAGTATCAACCAAGTTCCTTGTGTACCTGCAAAAAACACAAAGATTTAGGAAAATGAACAATGAGATATACAACATCACGTCCTATCCTTGTCACTGTTACACTGAAAACACAGCTGAAATACAAGGCTATAGTGCCAGTGCTTCATATATTTGAAGCACTGGCACTGCAGGAATTGGAAAATGTAAATGCTTTGATAAAGTTTGATGAATTTGAGATGTGAAGCAAGTAGAGACGTGTATTTTAAGATGTAAGCACCTTATTATCTCACACCTACTAAGTAACTAATAAACTTTCACACTTCCAACAACAGGTGGACAATATTCAAGTCTCTCCATATACTCAGAAACAGTTGCTTCATGTTAGGGTTCCTTTCATAAGGTGTAATTGATTTGTCTTGCATATAATAACAACCATCTTATGTATTAATGCAACATTTGTCTTTTTATTTAAAATGTATTTGTGTAACTTTTACAGATGCCCAAAGGTAATTTGATCAACACCCCAAATGTCATCTGTGCTGAAAACCAACTAGACCCACGTCTGCGTATAGCTATTGCTTCCAACAGGGTAGACTATAAACCACCTCCTGTTCCTTGCTCGTAACCCACACTTTTAATTCCAAATGGAAAATCTACTGCCATCGGCTTCATGGCTTACGGCAGCTTGCTTGCCTTGTCTACTAGAGTTACTCTGCACGTTTTTTTTCTGCTCTGTCCAATTTCGTCAGTCCCTAAATATTTTCGAAGCAGCTGCAGCCCCGTGGTGGACGACGGTAACACCACAAGCATACAATCAGTGCTGAACTCAACGGGTGTGTATCTGTTCCTAATGCTGATTGGATGGCCCACTAACCCACCCTCCATTTGCCCCTCTGATCACAACACTTGGGACAGAGGAGCTATGGGAAAATTTGGATTAGAATGTATTTTCAAGTAAGAAGCACTTCGCAAAGTGCCACATTCTCAAAAACTATTTTGTTTTGAGGTAATCAACATGTTGTAAACAACAACAACAACATTTAAAAGGCGTGGCTTGGAATATCAATTATTTAAACAAGTCAAGTCTTTTTTTTTCTTTCATTCAGACTACGTGTGACACACGCCGCTAATCAGCTACCAGTTGGAAACTGAAAAATGTGTTGATATTATTCATGGGATGGATAGAAACAGACGTGTTTCAAGAACTGTTTATTTTCCAAGGATTTTAAAAGAACGCATGCACTAGTTTACGAATGTATAAATACGTTGAAGTGTTTAAGTTGAGTTTATATTACATTCACACTCCTTATTCTATTCAAAAGGTTATAATGATGGTAAAACTAAAGCTATGATGAAAAGAAAAACATAACAATGACGTCCCAAAATGACAGACTAGGCTACAAAAAGTACCTCAAAGAGTGTAAAATGCATCAGCTTACACATAAAGCAGAATTGTCATTAAACTCTTTTACCTGTACTGGTCGAATTTGGCAAACTTCATCCATTCCTGTGGCTTACTCTCATATGATTCCATTACAGTCTGAACCTCCTCTACATTGATGAGGTCACTTTCAAAGATCTTATGCAGCATCTTTATCAGGTCATCAAGAGTTTCTGGCTTCACCAACTCGGTTTGCTCCATCTCTGTGTTGCTGTGTTTGATATTTCTTGTCTATTTTTCTTCCCCGTGGAGGCAGTAGGACTCTCTCACCAACTTTCTAGGGCTCACCGCTTTTATAGCATTTAGGGACGAACTTCTTTTGGACCGTACCATTATGGGAAAAGGTGAACGGCTTCTGTATGATGGTATTTGAATCAATTTTGTGGTGAGTGCATAATAAGCTATTGCAGAAAGTTTCACGTCTCTTTCCATAGACTTACTTCATAGCGGTTATTATTTATTTTAATTCCAACTTGTTTTATTATTTTAATCACTATGGCTATTCATTTCACACATTAAGAACTTGGACTAATCCTCTTTCTACCACGTTGTCACCAGCACAACCTCTTGTTGCTTGGTCATTCGTCCAACAATAGCGGTCCTGCCTCTTTTTGTGGGCCATTTATTCAGAAACTGAATGAACAATAGCGGGTCCAAGGTGTATGCAGGACCAAGGCTCAGGAAAATGGGTTGATGGTTGGTCTGTGAAGTAAAATAAGAAATAGTTGAAATACTATCAAGAATGAATTGGGAAACGCAATGACATGTTTGCTGTTAAAAAAAACATTAAACACAACACAAAATTACACAAACCGAGTTGCATATTTTTAATATCCCCTATCTTATAAGAGCATAGGAGATGATTAATAACAATGCATAAAATATATCAGAAAAAAAATCATAGGACAAAAATATTTTCTTAATACTGTAAACATTCAAATATATTTTTCATTTAATTTAAGAAGAAAAAGTCTTATTTGTTCCTTTAATTGTCTCCTAATGTACTATTGGGGAATGTTGTGTATGTCAATAATATGATCATGAGCAGGCAGGGATGTATGCCCTTGTTCTCTTTGAGTGTGTGTGTGTGTGTCAGTCTGCATCTGAATAACTCTATCAATCTCAATTACACACACAGACACACACACTCACACAATTTATCTTTCTATATTTCTGTTTCCTAGGCATCACATCCTTGCTGTACACCAGTCTACTCACCTTGCAGTCGCTCATAAATTATTTTTATGGACGCAACACTTTTTCCTCCACAGAAATAAAAGTTATTCACACACAGTGGGCCAATTGTTCCCCTGCAGTAAGAAGAAGACGGTCTATGCAGGCAAACAACCAGGCATATTGTCGACCACAAAGCATATAACTCATTTATGCTTGTGGTGTAGATATAGTGTTCAGGGTATTCTTGCCACATGTCCCTCCTAGATACACAGAAATATAAATTCTCAATACTTGAATAAGTCTATGGAGTATAAGAGTATGGAGTTACAACTTGGGGCACGGTGCTCAAGGATGCTTCAGTAGGGAATTTGAAAAAATGAAGAGGAAACTGCCTGATGAATGGCAACAGCACTACTTAACAAATGTATTCAGGGAGGCTTAAGGTGAAGTTGTATCAATACTGGCGACCACAGATATGATGGTTAGGATGAATGGCATACATTGGTAACAAACTAGTACATTTGGCAGTCAGTCAAAAGAAACTTCTCCCTGGCTAAGGGAGATATTCAGGGCCATAAGTTTTCTGGCAGAGCAACAGGCTGAGAGCTTCCTATACATTAGCAGTTGTGCCAAGTTTTCCTCTAGACTGCCACATCATCAATACCAAATGTACTTTTGCTCCACCTTGTGGTTCAGATACAGTGAAAAATCTTGATTTGACTTTACCCAGCATGTACTCTGGAAGACTGACTAGACCCTTGTGATGATTTCACTGCAATTAAAGTTTCTATAGGACTGTAACTTAAAATAAATAAAAAAATAAAATGAATTGGCGAAATAGAAAATCACACGAAATTAGTCAACATATTTTATTGCTGCTCAAAAATGAAGATACATGACTGCAATACAACATTTGTCTGGCTCAAAATCAAAACAGACAGAGTAGCTCAAAGAAATACATTTCTTTAAGTAAATAAATGCAAGTAAAGACAAATAGGGCAATTCCTTCTCAAATTGTGCTAACTTGAGCCTACATAGGCTAGCCTATAAACCATTTTATGCAATGCATGTTATTCATCTCACTGTTCAGCCCACACTGCAGATGGCATGTCCACAGGATCTGGATCTTCCATGGCAATAAATAAGAAATGGGCAAAAAATGAAGCACTTTCCTCCTCGCTACCCTTATGAAAATTCACTACAATATTCCTATAGGGACTTAGTGGGTCGACTTTATTGTGCTTAATAGTCTATTTCCATCCCCTGTGGTCTCACAATAATACTCCTCTACTTTTCCTCTAGGATACATATACAGAGCTTGCAGGACAAGCTCTCCCAGCTCAGTGTGCCTGACTCCTCCATGTGAGGCTGGGGAAACAGGTCTCTGACTCCCGTTCCATCAGCACCAGTTCCCTCTTCTCTCTGTACACCAACAGCTGCACCTCCAGTCATCAGTCGGTCAAACTTCTGAAGTTTGCGGACGACACCACCCTCATTGGACTTGTCTCTGATGGTGATGAGTCCGCCTACAGGTGGGAGATCGACCATCTGGTGACCTGGTGCAGACAAAACAACCTGGAGCTCAACACTCAAAAGACAGTGGAGATGGTTGTGGACTTCAGGAAGGACCCAGCCTCACCCTCCCCCATCCTCCTGTGTGACTCCCCAGTCAACGCTGCGGAATCCTTTCGCTTCCTGGGTACCATCATCACCCAGGACCTCAAGTGGGAGCCGAACATCAGCTCCCTCACCAAGTAAGCCCAGCAGAG
>OOFE01046556.1:0-14001 GCA_900323365.1 Monocentris japonica
CTCTTTGAGGATTAAGTTTCTGAAGAAGCGGTTACAGGCATGTCTAAGGGGTATTTCGTTAGTAACGAGGTACTCATGCAAAAGTGGACACCACTAAAGATGTCTGTTTGGGATGACTGGAGCAGTGTGTTCCAGATTGTTGTTCAGAATCAGAATCAAGTAAGTTTACACATACAAGGAATTTGCCTTGATCTGATGGTGCAACATTTAACAGAAGAGAAACAAGTCAAAAATATAAGAAGGAACGAGTCAAAAATATACCCACTGTGTACCGCCCTGATCTTTTGCATTTAGCCCATGACCATTGCCTTGCTGGTCACTTAGGGGTTAAAAAGACCTATGATCATGTGCTGAGACATTTCTTTTGGCCTGGAGTTAAGTCTGATGTGACACAGTACTGTAGATCTTGTCACGTGTGCCAGGTTGCTGGTAAGCCTAACCAGAAGATTCCTCCAGCTCCCCTGCACTCTATCCCTGCTGTTGGTGAGGCATTTGAACAAATTCTGATTGACTGTGTTGGCCCATTGCCTCGCACAAAATCAGGAAATCAGTATTGTTGACTATTATGTGTGCAGCCACTCGTTTTCCTGAAGCGGTCCCCTTGTGCAAAATCACAGCCCCAGTCATATCCAAAGCTCTGACTAGGTTCTTTTCAGTGTTTGGCTTACCAAAGGTCATCCAGTCCGACCAGGGATCTAACTTCATGTCTCGTCTCGTTGCTCAGGTGCTCCAGCAGTTGTCGATTCAGCATCGCCCATCTTCTACATACCATCCAGAGTCCCAGGGGGCACTGGAGAAATTCCATCAGACTCTCAAGTCCATGTTAAGAGCATACTGTATAGAGTTTGAGAGGGATTTGGATGATGGCATCCATTTACTTCTCTTTGCTGTTAGGGAGGTGACACAGGAGTCCCTTGGTTTTAGCTCATCTGAGCTGGTGTTTGGCCATACTGTGCGGGCCCCCCTGAAGCTACTGAAGGAGACGTGGTTGGTTGACCAAACTCCTGCTTCTAGTTTGCTGGACTATGTGTGCAAGTTTTGCTTCAGGCTTAATAGAGCATGTGAGTTCGCGAAAGAGAACCTGCAGGCAAGTCAGGGAAAAATGAAAGGTTGGTACGATAAACAGGCTCGATTAAGAGAGTTCTCCCCAGGAGATCAAGTGTTGGTGCTTTTGCCCCTTCCTGGTTCTGCCCTGCAGGCTCGGTATAATGGCCCATACTTGGTCGAAGGCAAAGTTGGTGCGACTACTGGATTAAAACTCCAGACCGCAAGCGTAAAAGTCGGCTGTGTCATGTGAACATGTTGAAGCCCTATTGTAACAGACAGAGGGACTTACCATCTGTGAAGCCTGTGGTAGTGTCACATGCTCTCCCACCCTCCGCCTTAGCTGAAGAACCTTGTGTGCCCACAAGGGAGGTTTTGCAGGGTAGGTTGTCCAACACTAAGATACTGGCTGACTTGGACTCCCAGTTTTCCTATTTGCCTTGTTCTGAACGTGCCGATATCATTCTGTTGATTTTGAGACACTGTTCTCTGATGTTCCTGGCAGAACCACTGTTTTGGAACATGACATTGATGTCGGTGATGCAGCCCCAATTAAACAGTATGCATACCATGTGAATCCAGCTAAGCGGGCAGTTATGCAACAGGAGGTTGCCTATCTACTGGAAAATGGTTTAGCTGTGTCTAGTTCAAGTTCTTGGAGCTCTCCTTGTTTGCTTGTACCCAAGACTGATAAAACCCCTCGCTTTTGTACCGTTCTACGTAAAGTGAACACTGTTACAAAGCCTGACGCCTACCCTCTACCACGCATGGATGATTGTATCGACCGTGTAGGGTCAGCTGTCTTTGTAAGCAAGCTTGATCTTCTAAAAGGCTACTGGTAAGTTCCACTTACTCTGCGAGCTAGTGAAATTTCTGCCTTTGTTACCCCTGATGCCTTCTGTCAGTACACAGTCATGCCTTTTGGGCTGCGTAATGCTCCTGCTACCTTCCAGCGGCTGGTAGACAAGGTGCTGGCAGGAGTGACAAACTGTGAGGCCTACCTTGATGACCTGGTTGTTTACAACTCTAATTGGTCTGAACACATGCAGCAGCTTAAGGAAGTGTTCAAGAGGTTGTGTGTGGCAAATTTAACCTTAAATCTTGTCAAGTGTGAATTTGGACAGGCAACAGTCACTTACTTGGGTAAAATGGTTGGATGTGGGCAGGTTTGCCCGGTATAGATAGAGGTCATTTTGAATTTCTCTGTTCCTACAACCAGACCCGCACTGAAGTGTTTCCTTGGCATGGCAGGCTACTACAGGAGTTTCTGTAAAAACTTCTCAAGTATTGCAGTTCCATTAACTACCTTGCTCAGCCCAAAGAGTCCCTTTGTGTGGAGTGAGACATGTGAAGGTGCCTTTGAGAACCTTAAGGCAATGTTGGTCAGTGCTCCGGTCCTTGCAGCCCCTGACTTCAATAAGCCATTCAAGCTAGCGGTGGATGCTTGTGATGTAGGAGCTGGAGCAGTCCTTCTCCAGGATGACTCCATGGTGGTAGAGCATCCTGTGTGTTACTTCTCTAAAAAATTCAAGAGTTATGAACAACATTATTCCACCATTGAGAAGGAGGCCCTAGCCCTCCAACTTGCTTTGAAGCGTTTTGACGTGTATGTTGGCTCTTCCACTTTACCTACTGTGGTTTATACTGACCACAACCCTTTGGTTTTCCTCCGTAGCATGAGTAACTCAAACCACCGCCTTATGCGGTGGGCTCTATTCCTACAGGGGTACAACTTGGACATCCACCACATTCATGGAAGGGACAACGTGTTGGCGGACGCCCTCTCGAGGTTGTAAGTTGTAGTCTGCCGAGTTGCTCAAAAGTAGTTATGCTGAAAACCTAATTTAACATTGTCCTGTGTTCTTTGCCTGTGTGGTTTTAAGGTTGCCTCTGTGGGCAACCATTTTAAGGGGGGGGTGTTATGTATGACAGTGCTGTTTTAGTCCTCCCACCCTGTAGGTGGAGTGAAAGATGAGTGATTGACAATCTGCCACACCTGCTCCAGCCTGCATAAAAGCACTCCTCCCACCCACCAGTGGTCTTTTTCCAGCAGGCAGCAGGAGCCACCATCTTTCTTTCCCCTCCTTTTCCCCTTTTGGTTTTGTAATGATTTGTAGTTAATAAACCACTTCTTTTTGGCAACTTCAGGTTTTGGCGTTAGTGTTCCTTTATGTTATCTCCCTCTGAGCCAGGGTCATAACACTTTGACTCAAGGCCTGTCCACATTTATAGAGCTTTCTGGGTAACCCATTACTGTGAACCTCCCACTGAGGGGTTCATATGTGGCTCTGGTGAGCTGAGGTGGTGCCTGCAAGCTGCCGTCATCCGTCTGTCTGTCCAACAGAATGGAATTGCACAGCTCCTACCTCATGGTAATCATGATCAAAATCAAGTGCAAAGTCCAGACATGGCCAGACAGGATTTCTCTGACCCGGGGACACTGGCCTCCCGGTGACATAAATTCTGTCAGAGAGGAAACCGATGTGCAATATCTTGGTCGGGAGCCACGAAGGCAGCAGTGAGAGTTGGCTCAGCTCCTGTAGCATGAAGCTCCCAATACTTGTTGAATCAGCTCTTCGGCAACACGTTGAGCTCCTGCCGGATTGACTGTTCACTCCCTGTGGCGGGGGAAAGTTAAAACTCCCCTGCAGGAGACGATGAAATATATAATGCACCCTTGGGACAGCAGCTTGGGGGCGTCAACAGATTCTGGCTCACTCGTCACTTTTTCAAATTTTTTTTCTACCTCATATTTGTTAGTTGTCGCTTGTTTTTGTTCGTTGGTCTATTGCATGTGTCTGCCTGCTGCTGTGACGGTGCAACGTCACCAAGTGCTTTACAGGATGAATAAAAATCAAAGCAATGGAAAAACATAAATGTGAACAAAACCGTCAACAGATAAATAGAGAAAAAAAAAGTGGTGAATGCACAGGGAGGGTGGGGAATAAGATTATGCTACTGTACCAACGTATGAAGGAAACCCATATACCATCAAAACAGGCAGACTTCTAAAAGTGCGTTCAAAGAGTTTCAAAGGACACGAGAAAAGTGAGAAAAAAAATTGCAATAAAGTATCTGAACTCGTCGTTTTGCACAAAGGGTTTTTTTTTATTTTTTATACTCTAAGCTTTCTTATTTTATTCACTTAAATAGAAACTAGCCAGAGTCAAGAATCAGGTTGCAGCTGAGCTGGAAGCTAGACCTTCATTGGTAGCGATGGTTAAAGTCCACCGTCACCTGGACGGCTTTTACAACACGTACCTCTTACTTCACAGTAAAGTTCAAAGCTCAGACGTCACCGTAAGGACAGACGCAATTTGGTCTCTGTCAGAGAGGAAATCACATCTAGATCTATATATCGATATCGAGTACCCTACTGTCTCTCCGGACTATTTTTGGATTTGATTAGCACCTTGAAAATGATTCATTTTGGGGGAAAAGGTGTATAAATCCATTTGAGGGCATCGTGGAGTCATCACTCTTTATGTGCCAATACATTTTTTCATGTCTCAAGATGCTGCAAGAGAAGTGAAAAGGAAGTCTGCATGCTGATCGTCTCACTTCGATGCTTATTTCATACGGCGATGATAAAAAAATGACTTTTTCATCAGACTCTGAAAACGTCACTTTTTATCATTTATTCCAGTGAGTTTCAAACGACCTCAGTTGTAAATAAGCCTTGAAGGGAGCCTATCGGTGTGCAGACTTTGTTTTCACTTTTCATGCTTTTATCTGTTTACTACAGCCTAAGAAAAGGACAAATGCTTAAACTGTAAAATTGTAAAAGTCCAACACTTTGCGTTTATTCTGCACGAGCACAGCAGCTCAACAAGCATGCAAGAACCTCTTTTCTTTTCTCCTTTCCTGCCGCCCCTCACAGCTTCACTCTGTTAGGCACATTCTGATGACTCAGACTGAACTCACGCTTGGTGATGATTTATGAAGCAGATGTTCTGTATTATGTAGCGCAGGATTCCTGTCAGTCTCGGACGGTGGACGGCGAACGGCCTTACAGGAATCTGTGTCAGGAATTTTCCATTGCATTCAATCCTCAGAACTCCTTGACTAAGTCGACTGTCTCTCGCTCTCTCTCTCTCTCTCTCTCTCTCTCTCTTTCTCTCAGTCTGTTGCGTGTCATGAAATGCTTTTATGCTTTTAATGTTTTAACTTGACGTTTCCTGGCCTCTGTCTTGGCCAGGAATAAAAAAAGATCCTTGACTCAACGGGACTGACCTGAATTGCCCCTGACAACACTTCTAGCTATGATAAGCTCTGCAAATACCGGCCATGAAAAGTATGGGAACTTTACTTCTGTGTAGTTTGACATAGGGCATTCGGCGTTTGGCGTTTCTCGTGTGGAATATAGATTATGGCAGAGTGTATTGGAAGGGAATCTTGTCCATGCTGTTGCAGGAAAACCTGGTAACTCCACTTGTCATATTTTTGCTTTTATTGACAGTTGAAGCGATCGGTCATAGGCGGAGCAAATTCTGTGACCCTTGGACCCGTGAAGCCCCTTCAAACCCCATGACACGCTTTCAAAACACATTGTTGTCCATCTGAAAATGAGGCTCCTCTTCTGAAGTCCTGCAAAGGATTTTGTTTTGTTTGTATGTAGGAATAGGTGGATATAGGTGGTATTGGCTGTGGGTCAGATCCAGCCACGTGCACACAGGCCCACGTTTTGTTTTTTAGTGTAGGTTCACTAAGCACACCAACCCTGATAGCTGCGATTCGCTCTTTGTGTGGCAGAGTTCTTCACTTCAAACTGCATGCAGACGTCTGACAGTTTAATGCTCCACTGGTAAATCTGGATACTGTGTGATCTGCCAGACAGCACATAGTTTCATAAAAGTTTTAAAATTGATTTGCACACCTTGCTGCCTCCCTGACTGAAACATCTCACTCTGGTCATCGTCACAGTCTGCGGATACACCGTCTGCATGTGTGTGTGTGTGGATGTGTGCCTGTATCCACACCTTTTTAAACTTTAATGGATCGAAATAATAGGATGTGGTCAGAATACAAACAAATATTTGCACAATCAAACATATTGAAAATGACACGGCAAATAAATGGTGTGTCCAGGTATTAGCTCTGATTTGGAAAAAAATTGTTGGAATTTCTTATATATAAAAATGTGTCAAGAATGCATGGACGCAGACAGAATCGTGCAGAAATAGATTGTAGATGAGCAATGTCAGCTATCACAAATATACAGATGTATGCAACTTGCATCATATATGAAAGCCGTGCACATGCACAGGAATGTGTTGAGGAATGTGCAATATATGGAATATGTGCAGGTCATGTGCACGGGTGGATATCAGACGGACCGAGCCATGTGGACAGTGTCCCGGCTATAAGTGGGGCTGCAGGCAGATCAGAGGCATCGGGAGTCAAAGATGCACTGTGGCACACCGACACTGGATGATAACGCTTTATCTTATGGCAAAGGGTGTTCAGACACACACACACACACACATAAACACACACACACACACACACACACACACTTTCCACAGCCTCTTTACCTCTTTGAACCCTCTTCATCTGTCTCCCTCTGTTGGCATTTCTTTATGTTCCAGTCACGTGTGTGTGTGTGTGTGTGTGTGTGTGTGGCTTGTGGTCAACCTTTGCTCATGCTATCTGTGTGTGTGTGTATGTGTGTGTCTGAGAGAGAGAGACCTGTAGAGAAAGAGAGAGAGTGAAAAGGAGACAGAGAGTGTGTGTGTGTGTTGGATGTCTTGGGGGGAAAATGACTGTCAGGTTTTCCGCTAACACGCAACGTCACTTTTGGGACGGAAACGAAAGAAGAGACAGACAGAAATAGAGAGAGAGAGAGACAGGGAGAGATGGCGGGGATGAACTGTGGCACCCCTCGTCTCTCTCTCTCTCTCTCTCTCTCTCTCTCTCGGGATCAGGGCCTGACTATATAAAGGAGGGCCCAGCCGTCCTCTCAGCACCAGGACTGAGTTTGCTGAGTCAGGCTGACTGAAGAGAGAGAGAGAGATCACCCTGGATCCCACCTCCAGAGACCTGAGACCGACCAACCTGACCAAGTGAAGACTAGAGAAGTCGATTGAGTTCTGCAGAGGTTGAAGACGGAAGCAGAAACAGAGGTTGAAGACGGAAGCAGAAACAGCTCGGAGGAGGCAGGGATATTGATCGACGTATGATCTGAGCACACTCTGCGGCGGACCGTCCGACAGACAAAGTTATTTCCAGCAGGTATTGATCCTGAGACGAACCTGCTTGGCCGAGGACCGTTACTCTGAAGCCTGAAGAGCAACGGGTCACCTGGGAGAAGACTTGTTGCGTTCGGTAGTGAACACCTGAGCTTTTTACCCTCTGGTTGGATCGGTCAGTCCTGCTTTGGAGTGGTAAAATGCAGCAGAAAGGCTTCTTCGCCAGAAGGAAGGTAGCAGTAACACTTTGCCTGGTCCTCCTAATGCTGGTTCAACAGGTGAGTGGATTCTCTTCTTTTTTCCCGTTATAAAAAGTTTTTAAAAAATCACGTGCATCAACAATTGCTGTCACCACGTACTTCTTTATCTAAAGACTGCATGGAGATGGATTTATTTATTTGTAGATATTCCAGGGGACAGTTTATAAGGGTGAAAGGGGATGTAATCTTCTTTTTTGTTTGCACAAATTCTGAAATGCATCCTCCTTTTGAGTGTGGAAAACATCTGCTCCTTCCATGAACTCGACTGACTAGATGAATCCAGGTGAAAGCTACAGTCCCTTCTTGAGTCCAAAAGGTGAACGGGGGGATTTTCCTTCCTTCATCCCTCTTACATTACAGATAAGAACGGTGCTAATCTTGCGTCACACTGCTTTCTTGTATCTCGTGAGATGGTTCACTTACATTACGTGCATCTAAATCTAATCTATCATGACACGATAATGTAACGCATCAGTGTTTCTGTTTGGTTTGTACTGTCTGTTCCCTGTGCACTTTTACTGATACTCTCCTGAACATTTCTGAATCCATGTGTGTGCACCAGGTAGCTGCAGGTCCGTTGGCCTCTCAGGACCAGCTCCAGTCCAGTTCCGACCGGAGCGCCGGCTCGCCGGGTGACCACACCGTCGGGACGCTGAGGAGGATAGCTCGGATGACCCCTCTCTGGAGGATCATGAACAGCAAGCCGTTCGGCGCTTACTGCCAGAACAACTACGAATGCTCCACCGGGCTCTGCAGGTAGCTGGGTGGAAAGAGCACCAAAGTAATCAAGTAGAAGTACTGTTACTTTGCCGAAACCTCACTGAAATAGGAGTAAAATTACTGGTGTAAACATCAACTCAAGTAAAAAGTAGCTCATTTAAGTTCAATATGTGATATCGTGTATGTTTTTATGACATGGCTTCGTTGAATACTCAGCTCTGATTGGCCAGTGAACACTCCATCTCCATTTGGTTGATTTCTAGCCAAATTAACTGGCGACACCTCGTCCCAGAAAGATATCACTCTTCAGTTACTCGTTTTTTATTTGGCTTAGGCTGAAAAAAATAGACTCTGAAATCCATTTCACTAAAAAAAGCTCATTCTCTTCATTCAGTGGTGTTACTGCATAGATGTTTCTTTTGCTAACAGCTATCCAGCTAGCAAGGCTAGCGACCTAGCTAGACAACAGCTAGGCAAAGTAAAATACTTAAGTCAAAATGTAGTTAAGTTAAAGTGAAAAATACATTTGCCAAAGTTCAGAGTTCACTTCCCACTGTGGCCACTCATGCTAAAAATGTATGTGGTTACTAGATGTTACGGCGTGAACACATCGACAACAAATGCTCAGTGGTATGTTATGTTATGTTATGTTATGTTATGTTATGTTATGTTTTGTTTTTGTCTGAGATTCTGCTTCAGCACTAAATTTAGCCAGACGCCAGATGAATTCACTCACACATTTCTGTGTTCCTTCCCCCTTTCTGCTCGTCTCCTCAGGGGAGGCCATTGCTCCATCAGCCACCGGCCCGCTTCAGAACCAGTGAAGTACTAGACCGGGGCGTCCACGGTGTTTACATGATCATCCATGTGCGTCGGGTTTCTGATAACTGGGATATGAACTTTATAAATATAGGCTTTTTATAAATGGGATATGGCATTTATACGTGCCAAGTCTGAATGGAATACTTGACTATCGCTAGTAATATCTGAATACTTCAATCTGCGTCCACACAGCAGGTGGTTTCATCCGAGCAATCTGATTGGTCCGACATATTCCAGTTTAATTCCCATCATGGTGAGGTAATGGGCGAAGTGAAAAAACGCCAACAGGGAATGTTGGACGTAATACTTGATTTTTTTTTTTTTTTAACCATGACATGATGTCATCAGAGGGGAAATGATTGGGAATTGCTGACCAACCAGAATCTCAAAAAGTGAGCAAAAGACGAACAAGGGTCCCTGAACGCAGCGTCTTCCAGTACTCCGGACCAAAAGCCTTCGTCTCTGAAGGTTCTCATCCAAAGGTTTTGAATGATTTTGTAAAAAACTTTATCATAGCTTTTGAATTTTATTCCACAGAAGATATAATGAACTCTGATGTCTGTGCTTTGTGATATTGAGGTTTTATCTGTGATGTTGTTGGTTTCAGTCAGATCACCGCAGGATGTGTTCAATTAGAAATACACTCATTTTGAAACACCGTCCAGATATTTAGCCGCGCAGCATTTTGCACAATCCACGTCTCAATTGTCTCCAGGCTTAAAAGTCCTTTAATCCTTTCACCCCTTCGTGATTGAACAGGAGTCAACTGGTCATTTCATGAAGGCGATCCAACCATTTTTCAGTATGTTGGACTTGTTATCTGTCAAATTCTTTAGGTGATGGAAGGAATAGGGAGCAGTACAACGTGCCTTTTAAAGGCTGCTGACCTTTACATTTACCAGATTTCATAATCGCTGTCACGTGTTCCTCTTGATACGTTATCAGCGGACCATGTGCCGAGATGGACGGCGTGGCCAGTCTGGTTGTCCCACTTCTACGTGCTGCGTAGAAGCACATATGCTTCCCATTCCCAAGCGGAATCGTTTGGAAAATGTTACTGTAAAATGTCAGATAGACGCAGCACGGCGGGGGGGTTTCAATAATGGCTGCCATTGCAGTTGACTTCTTCCTGTTTTGGCATCGTTACTTGTTTCATATTTTTTGTCATCTGTCGGTGTCCAAATGTTGAATTGGTTTTATGTAAGAATACACCTGTTTTAAAGTTGTCCCATCCCCGTAGATGCACCCGATTCGCCCAAATGAAATTCTGGTGTCAGGTATGGTCACTTCTCCACCCACAGGAAGTGACTGGTGCACTGTGCTGTTTCTCTGTTCAGTGGGAGGAGGGCAGGTGGATTGACCAGAGAAACGGCAAAAAAAAAAAGCTCGATAAACCAATGGTAAAAAAGGGCAAAAAACGAGGAGAGGGGCCAGTCGGGTGTCGAACTAGAGACAGAGATGAAGAGAACAAGGGAAGTGGAGAGAAGGGAAGAAAGAGAGCACAGAAATGGAGCAGAGGTTACAAAATGTTGCTCAGACACTCTCAATACTTTCACATGTTCGTGAAAGCTTGGTGTAAAAGCACAAACCCCTCCGCTGAGCTCAATGCCATTTATCTAAAACCACATAGTTTAGATGCATGAACATTAATTTTGTGTAATTTTTGGATATTTTATTTATTGCATACTCTGTTTAAATGCCAAAAAGTACCCATTTTACTTTATTTTATTTACTGTTTTTTTATATTTGAATGAAGGTTTACTTTTAAAAATGATCGATGACCCTGGCTGGATTTTCTCTGGGTGGATTTTCTTCTTTTCCAGTGGGTACTTGCCGCCAAGCAATAGATTTCTACTGCTCAGACAATCTCAAATCTTCCATTAAACCAAACTTCATAACAACTAGACATATCTTGGCTGCAGTGTACAAATATTAGGAGCACCTTCGAGTTGCTCTTTTTGCACAATCCATGTCTCAGCTTTCTCAAGTCTTCTCAAGTCTAGTCAATAAGGGATCCCACTTTGATTCACCTGGTCAGCCAACTGCATGGAAAGAGCAGGTGGTCCTGATATTTTGTACACTCAACATGTTTGTGAAATGTTTGAGCAGGATTGCACTTTTAAACCCAAATTATCTATGTACTGTGTACTATCTGTGTACTGTGTTACTCATGTCCAGAGCAAAAGCTTAATAAAAGCGTGGGGGAAAAACACTGGTGTCGACATTGTAGAAGTGCTTTTTGCTGCATGCTTGCTACGTGACAGTTCAAGTTACTTCACACCTGAAATAAATCTTTGATTTAATAAAGAAGACAAGAACAATCACTCTGTCTCCTCATTCAACAATTATCACCGAGATGCCCTTGAGCAAGGCACTTAACCCCCAACTTATGAATCAACAGACTGTGGTTGTACTGGGCAGCTCCCAGTGGCCGCCAGTAGATAAAAGAGCATGCATACTCAGCAAACCTTCACGTGACAAATAAAGGTTTACAAATCATTTGAGAGCAATACGTGTTGATTTTGTTGGGAGGATGGCTGCAGGATTGTTGACTCACATAGTGACCGTATTATTCACTTGACAACAAAATGTACGGATGCTTTGGAGTTTGCAACAGATCCTTCCTGGATGTTTGGATGTTTTGTGAACGACATATTGATTCATGCTTGGCAATATGAAACCCCTGAGACTCATTTATCCCGTCTGCAACAGGACAGGCTACTTACAGCATGCTTTCACTGCGAAGCTTACGACACTTTGACTCATCTGTGTGCTTTCGAGGCGCAGAGAGATGTCGCTGCCAGTTTGAATTCGGGCACTTTTTATGGAACAAATCATCAAAGAAATATTGAGTGCAGACCCCAGCTTGAGTCTGCTGTCACAGTTCATGACACAGCAACTAAAAGTCAAACAGCTGCTGGGTTTGGTGCTCAGTCTTTCCCAGCGACAGGGGTGAGCCAAGTGTGTGAGTGGAATAAACCGACAGAGAAATGGGGGACAGAAACCTACAAGTCATGTGGATTCAGCACAAGGTTGTATGTCTCCAGGCTTTACTATAGGGAATGCCCGGAGTCATCAGGAAGGTGTGTATGAGTGTGGGTGGCAGTATGCATGCATGTGAGCATCTGTGCATGTGCCCATGAAAAGAAAAGACAAGTCAAAAACAAGACAACACATGAAAAGACAAGACAAGTCAAAAACAAGACAAGACATGACGAGACAAGACAGGACAGGACAGGACAAGACCAAACCAAGACAAGACAAGGTAAAGACGAGACAAAACCAAGACCAGACAAGAAGAGACAAGAAAAAAACAAGACAAGACAAGATAAAGACACCTCCAAAACAAGACACGACAACAACAAGATAAGAAAACTTAAAGCTGGCATGTAAGCAGAGGAAAGGTTGTGCTACTTGTGACTGCTGATGGCGTCTCTGTCCCTTTAAGACAAGGTCCAGGCCTGGATCAGACCCTGGAGTCTCCCTGACCCTCACCGCCACCCGGGTGCCATTTGGTTTGATTTGTTCTGTGGTTTGTTGTCACTCATGCAACACCCTGACCTACTGACTTCCACACGCCACTGGATCTGCCTCCTGAATCCCTGTACAAATCTCAAGCATGAATGGGGAAATTGCTAAACTGACTGCAGATCAGTGTCCAGGGTGTTTTAACTCTACACTGCCTTGCTATTATCGCTGTTGTCTGGCCACTTGACATCCACTCAGCCAGTATCAAGTAGGCACTAGACAACCACACACGGGACGCAACACACATGCACAGGCATGCATGCACATACTGTACACATGCACACACAGGGCCAATTCTGCAAAACAATGAGTTGGCGAGTGCAGCTTGTATAGAGAACACTGTGTGCAAGAGAAGTCAATAAAGAGAAACCAGATGTCTGGTATCAAGACAGCATCTGATGCACGGCGACCTGCGGCCAAGTTCAGTGTCAACCCAAAGAAACACAACATTTATCTTGAAACAGCTTTGGAAACTGTTGTGAACTGATGACTGACGACTGTTACGTGGTTGGATGTATTCCATGCATCTTGCTGGGTTCAGTATGACTGCTTCATGGTCCACTGAGATGATGCACGGCTGGTCACTACCCTTCCCTCTGCAGCTGTAAGCCTCGCTGTTCAAACACACACAGCCAGATAGTGTTGCCTGCAGAGTGATATGTATAGTCTGCTGCCTTGCGTTGTCCCTGACTGTCAGTATGTTTCTCTATCAATGCCACCAAGATAAATTCATGTACAGTGCATTCAGAAAGTATTCAGACCTTCACTTTTTTCACACTTTGTTATGTTGCAGCCTTATGCTAAAATCATTGAAATTCTTTTTCCCCCTCATCAATCTACACTCAATACCCCATAATGACAAAGAGAAAACTGAAATATCACATTGACATAAGTCTTCAGACCCTTTACTCAGTACTTAGTTGAAGCACCTTTGGCAGCGATTACAGCCTTGAGTCTTCTTGGGTATGACGCGACAAGCTTTGCACACCTGGATTTGGTGATTTTCTGCCATTCTTCTCTGCAGATCCTCTCAAGCTCTGTCAGGTTGGATGGGGACCGTCGGTGGACAGCCATTTTCAGGTCTCTCCAGAGATGTTCAATTGGGTTCAAGTCAGGGCTCTGGCTGGGCCACTCAAGGACATTCACAGAGTTGTCCCTAAGCCACTCTTTGTCGTTGTCTTGGCTGTGTGCTTAGGGTCATTGTCCTGTTGGAAGGTGAACCTTTGGCCCAGTCTGAGGTCCTGAGCGCTCTGGACCAGGTTTTCATTAAGGATATCTCTGTACTTTGCTCCGTTCAGCTTTCCCTCAACCCTGACCAGTCCCCCAGTCCCTGCTACTGAAAAACACCCCCACAGCATAG
This sequence comes from Monocentris japonica, assembly GCA_900323365.1. Lineage (NCBI taxonomy): Eukaryota > Metazoa > Chordata > Actinopteri > Trachichthyiformes > Monocentridae > Monocentris > Monocentris japonica. The sequence goes on from OOFE01046556.1 coordinate 13,923, forward strand.
TGCTGCCACCACCATGCTTCACCGTTGGGATGGTATTGGGCAGGTGATGAGCGGTGCCTGGTTTCCTCCAGACATGACG
>OOFE01046558.1:0-12300 GCA_900323365.1 Monocentris japonica
CTCAATTCTAAGCGTCATGTCTGGAGGAAACCAGGCACTGCTCATCACCTGCCCAATACCAGGGACAACTCTGTGAATGTCCTAGAGTGGCCCAGCCAGAGCCCTGAGTTGAACCCAAGTGAACATCTCTGGAGAGACCTGAAAATGGCTGTCCACCGACGGTCCCCATCCAACCTGACAGAGCTTGAGAGGATCTGCAGAGAAAATCCCCAAATCCAGGTGTGCAAAGCTTGTCGCATCATACCCAAGAAGACTCGAGGCTGTAATCGCTGCCAAAGGTGCTTCAACTAAGTACTGAGTTAAGGGTCTGAAGACTTCTGTCAATGTGATATTTCAGTTTTTCCTTTTTAATAAATTTGCAAAAATTTCTAAAATTCTGTTTTCTCTTTGTCATTATGGGGTATTGAGTGTAGATTGATGAGGAGAAAAAATGAATTTAAATGATTTTAGCATAAGGCTGCAACATAACAAAATGTGAAAAAAGTGAAGGTCTGAATACTTTCTGAATGCACTGTATAGGAGATATGAGGGAAGACAAATTAGACCTCATATGAGCCATCATTTTGAAAGTGCAGTGCATTCACCAGCTTGAGCCAAAAAAAACTAAAAAACATGTCAGACTTGCATGAATTCATCCAAGTGTAAACATAACAAGACAGTTGGCGTCTTTAAGGAAAATGGCACATCTTGATTACTTCATGGCGTACCAGTTGGCATGCATAAAAAATCCAGCCAATAATACCATCACAGCTTTTTGAATTACTTTTTGAATTACTTTTTGAAGTCCCTCCCTGAATTATGTTGCACCCCAACATCCTGTTTGAACTGGAAATACATCAAGTTATGGAACAACAGTATTAGAATTACTTTCCTCAGCAAAGACAACAGATGAGCAGGAATGGGTCCTGCTGGTATTGGTGCTGAGGAATATTGACAACTTTCATAGTAACTAGTAACTACATACTGACACTACTGACTTCAATGGAAGGAAAATACAAAACCTCCTGTCTGCTGTACACATCACAAATCCCACTCTGGGGATGTGCGTCCCACTAGACTTTTAAATGATAAAAAGCAGGTTTCTGTTGAGGTTTCTGACACTTTGAAGCAGCTTGTTGACAGCTTTGCGCTGACTGTGTGTAATTTTAGATCAGTCCACTGGGCTATTTTTATGTTTCTGCTGCTAGACATCTTCTTATGCTTGGATTGTCAGTAGGGCTGGTTAAAACAGCTCTTTGTATTTCCATCAGTTTGTGATATTCACACGACTTGTGTTTTTTCTTTTTTAGGGGCTCTCTGGTTTCTCTCCTGCTCATTTCTTCTCCACTCTAGATGTTCGCTGATTTATTCCATTATAAGACGTAGACATCGTTTTTACGTTTCTGTGATCAGTCACTCTTCTGTGATTGAACAGCCTGTTTTGAAAATTTGAGGCACGCCTCATATTTACCGTTTCCACCCCACATATGTTGTTTATGCTCAGGCCAGGTTGGTGGAAGCGAGAATGAGAATGAAGCATCAGACATCTGGTGGGAGAGCACCAGCCTACAGACTCACTACAGTCTCTCCCCTTCTGCCATTTGTTTCTTCCCTTGTTTCTTTGTTTGTTTAACTCCTTTTCTTTTTTCTTTGCTCCTTTATTTCTCTGTCTCACCCCCCCACCCTGTACCTAACAAATCCATTCTTGTGTTGTCATGTAAGTGTTAGTGCTTGTGTCCGTGTTAACAGTGTAATAATTCATTTATTGAAGATGGTGGTGCGTGTGCGTGCCAAGTGGCCAAGTGATTAGACACCATCCCATGACTCAGAGGTTGCTGGTTTCATTCCTGCCACAACTGATGTGTCCGTCATCAGCCACATGTCTGTGGAGACGCTGAACTCCTGCCTGCTCACTCACTTCAAGTCGCTCTGGAGAAGACCGTCAGCTGAAAACCTGATTTGTATGGTGTATGTGTGAGACGACAACATTTGGTACTCCTGTTAAAGATGATGGTGTGTGTGCGTGCGTGTGTGTGTGTATGTGTGTGTGTTAGTGGTTCCCTAACAGTGGTTTTAACAGTCAACCCATACCTCCCAGTAGACCAGTGGTTTTCAAATTGACTTCTGGACCCTGACCCATACTTGACAAACACACTCACTCACTCACCGTTGAGCGGTGCCGAGACCATGATACGTATCATGACACACGTTGGCCTGACATGCCAGTTCTTTATAAATAAATAAAATAACTAAAACTGTTTCCTGAAACTTAAAAGTGGCTGTAGCAACCTCCTGCTATACCGGGTTGAGACAGAGGCAAGACCGGGGGGGTTTCGGGCAGAGCGGCAATGCTGAGTTTATTAACAACAGCCCGACTCCGCCCCCAGCACCCAGCCAACGGCCCAACCACACCCCCCAGTCTGCCACAGTGGCCTTGTACCGGCAAGTCTAAAAATGACCAACCACAGTCTAAATGGTAAGTCAAATTTCTCCCTGGGCAAGGAAAGGAAGCGTTAGACTATTTGAAAGCAGCCCTTCCAAGGTTTGTCTCGTTACAGATGCTACCGTACGGATACAGCAGCAAGCGCTGTGACAGCAGTTTTCAAAGACACTCATGGCGCACTGTACAATAAAGCCAATAGGTGGCAGCAAAGGCCAATCACGTTGTTTCAAACTGCGCAGGTCTCAATTCAAAACATGATGGGAGACACAGATATGGGAGCATTTTGGTTAGCAAACATCATATAACAATATTTTATACTAATAATATCTTATCTTATACTAATAATATCTTATATAATTATCTGGAGACATAGTGCTCTGAAACATGCATGTTGATCAACTGTTGTTTCTGCACAAAAACCTGAAAACACAGGAAGCTTTAGCTCTTGTGTGGTACAAAATAGTCCACACTAGCCAGAGTTTGACTCCTGGCTTTTGGAGCTTGTTTGGAATCAATGGCCAAAAAGCCTCACTTGGCTAGCACCCCAAATCCTCAAAGTGATACCTTGCCATTTGGCTTTTATTCTTCACCAAATCAAATTGTGGGAAGAAGTTTCTACATTCATGCTTCAGTTTGACAAATATAGAAACTAAATAACTACAATTCAGTCATATTATCTCCTTCAGTTACATCCCCGCTTTCTTGTATCCATTCCTCAACCACTGTGAGCAAGGTCAAGGACAAAAAACGAGTAAGCAATATGTTTGCAATATTTTGGACACTCAGAATGAAACCAAGGCGGTTTTCGCGCTTCCACCTGTCCCAGTTGCTTCACTGCCTCTAAGTGCCTCCAAGTTGAGATGGTTTCCAGAGTCTATATTCAGGGTTAGCTCTCTTTCTCCTGTTTAAACAGATGACGTGTGTGTGTGTGTGTGTGTGTGTGTGTTACTTTTGCTCTGTTATATATCATCAATTTATGATTTTTTTTATTTTGTGATGAAGTTTTGTAATTAACTTTTTTGGTGTACCCAATTTTCTGCAACCTTCAGTTAGTGATTTCCCAGAATGCCTTTCAACAATTCAACAACCCTTATAGAACGGGCTTGAACTTGTTTCTTTCAGTCAAAGGTGGACTCATAAATATAGCTAGCTAGCCAACTATTTTGTGAATTTTTTGGCTGCATTGCATCCTGGTCTGTCTCAGCTACTGCATTGTATTCTGGTCTATCTCTGCTACTGCATTGCATTCTGGTCTATCTTGGCTATTCTGGGTGGAGAAATTGGTCTCTCTCCTCTTTTCTGATGGATTTCTCCTGTATGATTGTTGATCGTCGGTCTAGAAAGAAGCCCTTGCTCTTTGATTCTGAGAGTTAACACCAAAACCTGACGTTGCAATTTTTTTGGCAATCAAATCCCACTGTGCTGGAAATATCTCAAGGTGACATCAGAAATGCCAATAGCTGTTTTTTTTTTTTTTACCAACGTTCAAGTGTTTTAGGGTGGATTTTATTCTAAATTCACTCAGTTTTAGTCCCCAGTTGAAAACATCCCTGCAGAAGAATGTGTGTTACAGTTTGAACCATTCTGTATTACCTTTTAAATGGTTACCAATTAGACAAAGTAGCAGTTTACTTTGGTCTGTCCATACCTTTCCATATATTAGTACATTTTCTAATACACTTTAGGGTGGTAGAATCTCCATAATGGTAGAATCCAACCCTGGGCAGTTGGAGGACCTTCAATCCTCTAGTTCTTTGTGGAGAGACCAAGTCACCAGTAGAGATGATGCTACTAGTAGGACTTCAGGTCATAACTAATTTTGCTCAATTAGGGTCCAATGCTGCTGTGGCGCCTAATTAAGAAAGGTTTTGACCCCCGAAGTTAAACTGTCTAAGTGGGATTTACTTCTAAAAATCTAGTGGTTGGTAAAAGAGTGAAAGTTGCCCCAGGTCTCAGCCAACATCTGTTTGAGTTTTGTTTCCATAGTGCTTAATTTGACCCTGGTGTGGTCAAGTTGTTGGCCCTTTCACCCTCTAGTCATGCTTATCTGTCCAGTGGACTAAGACGCCAGTGTTATTTTAGCTCTATTGATTGTTGGTAATAAAAAGCCGGAGAGTGGAGGGCTGCTGGTAAAAGCTGAGAGGGGGAACCCCCCAGGGAGGAGCTGGAGCAGGCAGCAGGTCCCTATCTCAGGCCTGGAACAGAGAGAGACAGAGGTTGAATAAATGCCAATAGATGTAGCCTAGCTAATCTACTAAAATAGATACACTTACTTGACACCTTGGTTATCGTTGTCATGTATCAGATATTTTAAGGTTTTGGTAAGATTTTCATAAGTGGCCATTAATGAACTGTGTACCTATTGATCTTTACCTCCTGACTTGAAATCATGAAATCCTCCAGTTGTGCAGCGTCATAACAACAAGGAAGATAAGTAGTGAGCTATGAAGCTTAGTAGTTTCAGATCTACTTCTGAGGCAGCTTGCCGACCTCTTGAGGCAGTGTTTGTTTCACATTTACTAGTCTTGAATGTTTTCCATTTTCAGTTGTTGTCTTTCTGAGATATTAACATTGAATGCAGCATTTTTTGATGCTAGCAAGCTACCTAGGTGTCTTCTCACAGGCAGTGAAACGTGGAACATTTGAGTCTCAGCTAGCCGAGATATGCAGTCAGCTCCATCTGTATTTAGCCTGAGTTTCAGAGTATTCTCGGGCATATTGATTGAATAGTTGAACAACTAGAGACCGTTTTGTATGTATTCAAAGTACTTCTTTTCAGTTTGTGGTCAACATTTTTATAACGCAAAGACTGACTTGACCTTCAATGATTGATATCCAGGAGTTTGATATTTAAAGATTATGGCATCCATTGATTTAGAAGTCTGTGGTAGGGAAGTGATATCTGAAACCTGCTGGGTTCCTTCCTTGGCAGTGACTCAATAGGTTATACCTGAGGATATAATTGAAATCAAGAGTACCCAGATGGAGCAGGTTGATACTTTGCTCTAATTTAAAGAAAATCAAACAACAATATTCCTCATACTAGTAAAACAAATGTGTATGCTTGTGCTTGTTCTTTGTGTGGTTTTTGTATGTGTTGTTTTTCTTCACTTAGCAGCGTGCACCACATATCCATGTGGTCCAGATGGGAATTGAAAAAATGCAACTCCATGCAGCATTTTGCTATTAGGTCTGTCACATATGTGGGGAGACCTCTGGGACTGCAGCGTCACTGCCCTTTAAAACTTTGTTTGAATTATTGAGTTTCCTCTTGAGGAGGACCAAAGTTTGTCTAATAAAGTGTTTGTCTAGATGTGTATGTGGATAAGAGCAGCGGTTCTGTATCTGTCTTTGTCTAGATGCGTACATGGACAGTGGAAGAGCTGCGCCTCCGGCTGGCCTCCCTTGACCCTCAGATGGAGCAGGAGATTGAGGAGATCCATCAGCGCTACCAGGCCAAGAGGCAGCCTATCCTCGATGCCATCGAGGCCAAGAGACGACGGCAGCAGAACTTCTGAGAAGTCCCTGCCGAGCTCGTACAACAATTCACAAACTAGTTCGCTGCGGTTTTGCGAGCTGAGGTTTTACAAAAAAGTAGCTCAAGGATTGTCTTTGAATGACTCACAAAATGTCAATACGACTGGGTTTCTCCAAAACCACTGGTCATGAGATCACAGACAATTGGATGTGCTAGGCCTTCTGCAACAGTTTGCAAATGAAAAACTGGGTGCTTCACGACGGCTTGGAAAATGCAAGCTTAGGTTCTAGGAAGGAACTGCACCAGGACATCTGATGGTCGTCATTTGAGATGTCAGATGAACTACTGAAGTTCTTTAACTTCAGGAAATGTGATGCCAGTGTTCTAGGAAGTATTGCTGGAATCCATTGCTTCTGTTGGACCATAAGATGTTTATTCCCTCTATTCGTCCTCCTTGAGATAATCTGGAGACTTGAAGAATTGTTTTCATTTTCAATTTCAACATTTTAAGAAATGACAATTGAGAAAGTTTACTTTTTATAACCCCAACAACTGTTCTGGACTTGGATCTCCTCTTCTTTGTTTCTTCTCTTTTTAAGGTAACTGCTTTCTGCCAAGCTTGTACTCAGTTGTCTTAAGCTATGGTGATGATTGTGGAAGAGCACCTCAGACCTCCAATGTATTTTTATAAACTCATTCATGTGGTACAATGTCATTTTAACTGCTGTTCATCTTTGGTACTCGTGACTCAGTCTCTTTAAGTTTATGTTGGCAAATGTTACTGTTGAATTTAGCATTTACAGGGTTCCTACACAGGTCTGGAAAGTCTGGAAAAGTATTGACAGTGAATTGAATCATTTTCTGGTCTTCAGAAGTTTGCAAATTCCACAAAAAGGCTGGATAGTATGGAAAAAATATTGGTTAGTTCCACTGACTACACGTTGTTGTTATAAAGCCACTGTTATTTTGTATATTGTTGTGATTGTCGTGAAGAATAACTTAATAATAGTTATAAAGTTCATATTGGCCAGTCAATACATACATCATCATCAGACTGAAATCTTGATAAATGTGTAGCAGCCCTGTGATTAGTGTGAACAGAGAAAACAGGATTATTGACCCTCACTGTAAACTTTTATGCTTCTCTATAAGTTGTTTGGTATCACCACTAGTTTGATTCGGTACTTGTTCCTAGCTTTTCTAGTTCCACATACAGGGCTAGCCATTGTAGAAGTCCCTTTACATAGCCAATACTTCACAGCCAGCAGCAATATGTCAGTAAGTTTGCTGCAAAAAATGGGACCTTTTCAATGGCCACCTCTGTACAGTACGGTTTAGTTTACAACTCTAAAGTTGTATTTAACCAAAGTGAAGTTAAGCTAACTCAGCTAACTTAAGAGTGAAATCTGAATCAGCTCCGAGTCAGATTTAAACTTAACACAAATTAGTTTTTCTTCCTTAAAATGTTTGGTTAACAAATCTGGTTGGGTCCATTAATAAAACAAGGATAGACCATCTCACTGGACTTTCCTTAAGGGCCTTGGTCTAACTTAAGGAACTCTGAACCTGAGGGTTTTAGCAGTTTGCCTAGTAGAAATCCAGTTGAATGTCTGATATGTGAAACTCAAACTGGAAGTCTTTGAATGTGAGATGAAAATTTCAGCGTTTTTGAGGGAATTTATTTAGATGTAAGTACTTCAACTTGCCCTGGTTGAACCACAGTGTTTCAGTTGGGTTTTTATTGCAGTGTCCTTTGTCCTTTTCTTTCTTATTCAGTTAAACAAAGACCTGGGTTGAAGTATTTCTGGAACAGATTCAACAAAGCCCTTATTTCCTGGATTTATTGGTGTTGTCTGGCACAGTGGAACCAATTGGATTGCCCCAGAAGTGCCAAGCCACACCGATCTTGCAGTCGGGGCAGACTAAAACAAATGTTCCAGTTATGAAGGCTTTCCTTTGACATTGACCCAGCGCTGGTTTAACTTTGCTTCAAACATTCCACAGAACAAATTGGCCGCTTATTTTTTTAACGCTTTGGTATACGTCCAGCACAATACATAAGGGACCATTTATATTTTTCTACCTAGGTTTAATCTTTACACATTCACTAAGGGGGAAGTGAACGTTTCACTTCGATCACAGGAATGTGCGTCAGCGTACAAACTAGCTTCTCAGGTCATAAAACTCCTCAGGTGTGTATAATAATGACATTAGTGATGAGAAATGGCTGTTGACAGAATGGAGATCCTTCATAGAAAGAGCCATGTCTGTATATATTAGGACCGTTGAGTTGAATTGAAGAGTTTCATTCCAAAATTAGATTTCCATCATATGAAAAAGGTGGCGCCCAGTCTGACAAAACCATCATGTTCATAAAGGTAAAAGTCAATATTTACTAGGTTGTTATCTTCAGCACTTCTGTTTCAAAATGGATATCTAGTGTTTTGGAGGCAAACCCTTCAGTTGGATGCTGTAGTTTTAAGGCCCAGGCTTGGTTAAAGAACAGTGTATTCATTTCCAGACTTGTTTGGCTGCTTTGTGTGTAGGACTCCCTCTTCTGTAAGATAAGGATTCATAAGCACAATTCATTTCTCTAAAAAGGTTACAAGCAAAGCAAAAGGGATTTTTTTACTGCTGTCAACTTGGATGTATCACTGTTTTTTTGGTTAATTGTTTTAACAGAATTTGTTTTGCTATTTTGGTTTAATAACTCCTTTTAAAAAGTTCATATCATAACATGTCATTCAGAGCAAAACCACTTGATTGATCTATTTATGTTGAAATTTGATTTTGTCATTAAATTTAATGCATGAGCCATTTGCTGCTGGCAGGGTAGTTACTGTGGAACAATGATGCATCACAACTTATTTCATTAAGTCGCAATCACTGAAGAACATTTTATGCAGAGCCAGATATAGAAGCTGTTCTGACATTGTGGGGTCAATTTGCCTTTTAACCAGACGTGTTATGTACTTTCTGGCTTCCTTTTGGATTGTCTGGATATGATGAGCCCCCTGTTTTATCCAGACATGTCAAATAATTACTTCAAATAACTCTTAATGAGGTTTTTGCCTGATTGGAGCACCAGATGAGGTTTACAGGACAATTGAGATATTGTCAGGTAAGCGGTCAGTTACAGTGAACTAGATGGAATTGACTTTCCAATACTTTCCTGTGATTGTCTAAGTGTCGGCACGTAGCATTGCCCTACATGAACAGATCCCCACCCGTCTGGCCAAAACAAACCATTACATCTATCTGCAGATTCTGCTTGACACAGGTCTGGTTATATAACTTCTGGAACCTTGTTCTTCTGTGGGTGAGCCTGATGGGAGGAAGCTTGCAAGGTAAAAAGTCTAATTGCTTGTAGCAGTGGTGTCATTTTAGGTTTGGTTCTAGTGCATGTTGCAGTGCTCAAATAATTTATCACAATAAAAACATCAATACTAAATATCTGGATTACATTTCAAAGTGCTCTAATTTGATTTCTTGTTCTTAGTGTTTTTGTTTTGGCACAGAGGAAACACTGGGTTCCAGTGGCAGAGCCTTTTCATTCATATGGCTCTCGTTTCTGTACCGTAATGTGAATCAGACCTAAAATCCTATTGAAACATATTTGGACATATATTTCAAAATAATATCAAAATAATATATGGGATGTGAGCATTCAGCGTGTTTTGCAAAGTGTTACCACTGTTTAGGCAGCTCGAGTCAAACACATCACAGGTGGCTAAAATATCTGATGCATTTTTTCAATAATATCGTCAAAAGCATAGTGAGTTAAGGTTTGTCATTGTTGCTAGTTTATGTAGTGTAACATGGATATGGGCTCCATATGCAGGAAAACAAGCATCAGAACTGTAAAATGTTACTGGTTTCCATATTGAACCGTGTAAAAACAATGACACCTGCAAAAGTGAACAATTAAAGGAATAAAAATCAGAACTAACTTTGTCTCCCAGTGGTGCTGCATACTGCTTGTTTTTGATTGGCAGTAAAGCCCAGTTTCAGCTCGCAGTCCCAGTTCCTCTGCATCTGACTGGATTTTTACCACGAGGTGAATGAAGAGCCACACTGAGACGTGAGGACCACCAGCTCTTCCCATGAAATAGACTGACCCGCTGTGCAGGTGAAAGCTATGATCTCTCAATGAAATTAAAAATGACTTTCACCTAATATTCTATGATATAAACAATAAAAACAATCTATTTAACAATCAATTATTATAAATTATTTTCTTGTATTTTTATATCAAAATCCAGTAACTTTGACTTCCTGGAAAACAGGGTATGTTTAGTTACCTCATGGTGTACCAGTTGGTGTACATAAAAAATTCAACCAATAATACCATCACAGATTTGTGAACAATCCCGCCCCTCCCATGAAATAAACCTGCCTTACTCTCCCTAAAAGAAATCCTATTAGCCTCTTTTGAATGATCCCGCCCCAACATCCTGTTTCAACAGGAAATACATCAGATTGAAGAAGCGAGATGCTCTCAAAATGCCTCTTCATTGTGACTTTGTGACTATTACAAAGATTCAGGAGGTGTGACTGTCTGTTTCTAGTACACTGCTAGGTTTCTATTTGTGCAAAACCAATTCCTGTAGATATAATTGTAGTTGAGCTTTCTGACAACTTCTGCTTTCAAAATAAGACATTCTATAATCAGGTGTATTTTTGAAACAGCTCAGTGAACCTCAGGCGAACCTCAGACTCACGTAGTAGCAGATTTATTTCTTTTCATATACTGTATATACAGCTGTCACATTGAACATGTTTTGGTCTTCCTCAGTTTGATTGATGCTAATCAAGGCTGCACTGACAAAACATGTTTCCATTTGACTGCTAAATAAAGGCACATTAAATTAGTGAGTGTAAAGGTTATTTTTCCCATTTCTTCCATTTGTTAAACCTTCTATCATCGTCCCCCATCCTCGTACTGCCGAACCCACCCTGCCGTCTTCAGCGACCTTGACAGAGGTCAGACAGCGAGTCAGCTCAGTGTAGTTTAGATTTCCTAAAAGCCTTCTCTGGTCGTCCCATCAATCCGTCATGAACACTGAAACTCTGAGGCACAACTTGTTCCCATTTCTTTCATTATTTCATGTTGAAAGTTCGTTCTGCCAAAATAGCAGGGATGAATTTTTAATCAGCCGACCATGAATCTGATCTCTCTCTCCTTGACTGGTACTGGGGGGGCGGTGTTCCTTTCAACCCAAATAACAGGAGTGTGTGTGTGTGTGTTGTGAGTGACAGAAAAAGAGTAGAGTTTCTGGGTCTGTGTGTGTTTTTGTGAGAGTTTGAATGTTGCAAGAACGAGTGCAAGTCTGTTTTTTAGGACGTTCTCTGGGCGGCTACAGCCAGGAGACCGCCACCACTACAGTTTAAATGAAGATAGCATGATCCATCGTAATGCTTAATGCATCTCAGACAGAATTCAGTAAAAAGCTCAATAGCGCCTTCATTCATTATTCATTTGATCGAGGTGCATTAGCTGTCTGCTCTGCTCTGATGTCCCTGAATGCCTCACCAACTAAATCAAGTACTTAATAGTGAGAGGACACAACGACGCGCCCCAGAGCAAACGTCTTCTGAGTCTCTTCTTCAACAGAGAAGATCTCAGTTTGTATCATTCTGTAGTCACCTCCATCTCAATTGTTTCTCCTAAAACCCCTGAGGAGCCATTCCTGAACAATGTTTGCAGTGTGGCAGGGCACATTATCCTGCTGAAAGAGACCACTGCCATCAGGGAATACCGTTGCCATGAAGGGGTGTACTTGGTCTGCAACAACACACCAGGCCGTCCACATGATGTAAAAGAAAATATGATTCATCAGACCAGGCCACCTTCTTCCATTGCTCCATGGTCCAGTTCTGACGCTCACGTCCCGATTGTAGGTGCTTTCGGCGGTGGACAGGGGTCAGCATGGGCACTCTGACCGGTCTGCAGCTATGCAGCCCCATATGCAGCAAGCTGCAATGCACTGTGTGTTCTGACACCTTTCTATCATAGCCAGCAGTAACTTTTTCAGCAATTTGTGCTACAGTAGCTCTTCTGTGGGATCGGACCAGACGGGCTAGCCTTCCCTCCCCACGCATCAATGAATCTTGGGCACCCATGACCCTGTCACCAGTTCACCGGTTGTCCTTCCTTGGACCACTTTTGGTAGGTACTAACCACTGCATACCAGGAACACCCCACAAGACCTGCTGTTTTGGAGATGCTCTGACCCAGTCGTCTAGCCATCACAATTTGGCCCTTGTCAAAGTCTCTCAGATCCTTACGCTTGCCCATTTTTCCTGCTTCCAACACATCAACTTCAAGAACTGACTGTTCACTTGCTTCCCAATATATCCCACCCCTTGACAGGTGCCATTGTAACGAGATAATCGATGT
>OOFE01046560.1:0-22945 GCA_900323365.1 Monocentris japonica
TAGTTTACTTCCAACACAAATTAAAATGAATCGACTGAACTTTTCTAAGAAAAAATCAGAGCAATCAGTGAATCACTTTTTGAGATCGACTGGGCAGCAGATTAGCCCCAAGTTGGATTCATAACTACGTAATGTACAAATAATCATGATGAGAACTGGATTAGCCTATGGTGTGACACTATACCCACCAGCTTTGACCAGCCTGACAGCGCACTCTCCAGGTGAGACTCCGTGCATGTCTCCCTCTGGTCCGATGCACAGAGAAGCAGCTACAGGCTTCCCTGTCTCCTTCAGCACCTGCACAGCCCACTCCGCCTCCTCAACATGCTCAAAGTACTGCAGGACAGAGACATCAGGGCTCAGTCAACACACCATTTCCTCTCCAATGCATGAGAAAAACCAAACTACCTCGCCCTATAATCAAGGTGCATGAACCAGAAGAAGCTAGAAAGGAGGAACTTTATTGGTACAGAAAAACCAATGCATTTTAAATACAAATACAAAAAGTACTCAAACGCAAATGACACCACCATCCACTCAATTCTTTCCCCTTGCTTACTACAAACAATTTTAGTGTACTTCATAGTACCTCTATTCAAAAAGGGAACTTTTTGAATAGAACCATATCCTTTGGGGGTTGTTACAATCACTGTACCTCAGCAATCAGAAAGTCCACATTCTTCTTCATGAATACATCCAGCTGTTTCTTGAAGGTGGCCTTCACCTCTGTCTCGCTCTTACAGCTCAGGTATGAGGGCGTCTGAGACACGCCCCCAGCGACCAGAGCGTCACCCTCATTGGCTACCTCGCGGGCCAAATCACAGGCAGCTTCGTTGATCTGGTTTCCCTGCAGAGAAATGCCAAGTTAGGGTGACAATCAACAGGAGCGAATCAAACAGGCAACCCTGGGTTTGAATAAAACATAAATAGCAGTATTTACTAAACATGCAGTCAATGAGATTCATCAATTTACATGACATGACATGAATGACAGCATGCAATTGCCGGTTTGAGTCACATTAGAGCTTCTGTCAACTGGGTGACATGGGTGTTACATGGCCTTAGAGGCACTTCAGCTGTGCTGGGTACTGTTGCTAAACCAGTGGAGATCCAACTAGCAACTCTTACCAACCTGTATAGAGGACATTTGCCTATAGCTGTCTGCATGACATTCCTATAGAGGAGGTGCAATTTCCTGGTTAACTTACTGTGAAGCCAAGCTTGTTGCCTCTGTTCTCCAGTTTGTCGTCACTGGCGTAGAATGTGAAGGTCTGCATAACATTGGACCCAGCCCTGAGGAACTCCCTGTGCAGCTGGCGCACTGAAAATCATAAGGACAAATGAGTGGCACCTTGTCTATCAAGGTATTGCTGTGATAGTCAGAGAGGTCACATGCTATTGGATACATTAAGGCATCTGAGTTACAAGAGGACAGATAGTTTATAGGGAACATTTGCAGAGAGAAATTGTTTATACACACTATCAAACTGGATCAAATATTAGCTTGTCCTTACCAGAGTCAGGGTACTCTGCAGCGGCTTCAGGGGTCCATGGACCGGCCTTCACATAACCTCTCTTCTCCAGGGCGAACACGAAGCCTCCATCTCCAATCACAACCTCTCCAGCATTAAGACGCTCCAAGATTCCCTGCAATAATTAAATAAATTGTCATGGACCTATTCACTGGTAGGCCAACGTCATGATGGAAACAGCCAGTAGCTTCAAATAAATTAATGAATCGCTGACTTATCTCAACTAAGCCAGGGATGGGCAACCTTGCGCCATGGCGGGTGACGAGAATGCAGACTTTCATTCCAACCAAATAATTACACTCGCCGATTTTACTGATTAGTTCCTCCTCTGGAAAAGGTTGTACTACTCAGTTAAATCAGCTAGTGTAATATTTGGTTGGTATGAAAACCTGCAGACTCTTGGCCCTCCATGACACATGGTTGCCCATCCCTGGCTAGGCTTCTAAGGAACTCAACGGGTGCACTCGGGTCAAGAGATCTTGGGCATTTATTTTTGGCTTAATGGCAAATTTACGTTGGGAGGGTTAAGGTTAGTGGGAAGATTAGAAACTGGTAGTAGAAATTAGTACACAAATAGGCATGAACTAATACATTAACTAATGCATGAATGAATGAATGAACGATCACGATTTCATGAAGCTCGACAATTACAAATGAATGAGTCATACCTTGGTCACCATTAGTTAAAGCTAGTGAATTAATACTACTCTGTACATAATGATTTGAATGAAATATGTTCGTTAACACCATTAATTAATATATTAATTAAATAGGGGGATCACATAAACCCAGGTTACAAGGCACAAAAAGACAGACCATCCCGTGCAGCCAGTCAACCAACAGTGACATATGATCTGACATGCCAGAAGACACAAGATACAGAACCTCATGAACACTGGTTCATTCATGCATTAATTCATGTTGAGTCATGCTAGATAAACCCTCACCAGGTAAAACTAATGCCACCTGGAGAGGACTCTAATCTGAAGACAGGATTGTTCAATGTGAAAGCCTCATTTACTCAAAGGTTCACACCTACCTTCTTTCCTGCTGGTGCCATATTCCTACAGCTCTGTGGACCCCTGACTGCTTAGACTTTGAGCAGTTGAAGCAACATTGCAATGGGGCAGAGGGCTTCTATATATAGAGGCCCTCTAGACCTAGTTAGACACCTCCCCTCTAAGGCAGGGGAGGGGTCTAACTAGGCAATGTTCTGATTGGCAAGAGGCAAGTTACACAACTATGTTTACTCCCTACCCTCCCCTCTCTGCCTGAATGAGAGTATTGTTATAACAAGTTGTTGGCAGGTTGTCCTAGCAGTTAGAGAGACCGACCCATGACCGAAGGGTTGCTGGTTCGATCTCCAGCACCACCAGGAGGGTGTATTCCAGCTGTGAGCTGGTGATTGAAAAAAAATGACTGGTGTCACAGCTACGGTGCCCACCAACACTGCCAAAGTGCCCTTGAGCAAGGCACTTAACCCCAACTGCTCCAGGCGCGCTGTTCAATGGCTGACGCCTGTGCTCTGTCCTCTGACCTGAAAAATGCATGTGCATGTGTGTGGGGTAATATGTTGTGTGTATATATGTCGTTAGGGGTGTGCGAAAAAAGCATTTCACTGTATGTATGTATGTGACAAATAAAGTTCCTTTTTTTTTTTTCTTTCTTTCTAACTTCCTTCAACAGTCATGCATGTTTCTCATATATGAATATAAATGCAAGCTCATGAATGCATGAGGCATGTTCAGTTTAGGCTTTTACTGGTTTTCAACATTTTACCTCCAGGTGACTTCTCGTTTAAAATGAGCAGAAAGCAAGCAGGGTTTTTCTAGTTGACCATTACATTTTGTGTGTTTTTAGTAGAGCCTATCATAGCAAGAAGAGGTAGGAAGTTACCAGTCTCTGCCAGATTTTGTAGGTTTGTGCTCTTGAGGCGTGCATAATCCAGAGTCTGTTTTGCTATATAACTAGTTGTGCCACACTTTACAAGTAGAAGAGGGCTGCCCATTCAAAGTGTTTTAATCTTTTCAAAAAGCAGGTTTGTTCATTTTCTTATATCCTCTCCTTATTAAAAGTCCCTTTGATTAAATCTTCTTTGCCTTGGGCTCCTTTTTTCATGTTGAAACCACATGCTGTGAGTATTATCTATACCACATGGTAATCACATGATGGGCTTAACTCTGTTCTCTTGGCTTTCTGGTGCTGATACTAGTGAATGATTATCACAGATGCCAGATACCATATGCTGCTGCAATGCAAGTTGATGATACTGAAATCATTCATCTTCTGTAAAATTATACGGGACGAAACTATTTGATTACTTTAATACAATAATTTACACAATTCTCTACATACAACAACGTGGACATGAGGCTACAATAGATGGAGGAATAGACACAAGGAATTGGTGTTAATAGGATCCACCGAAAAACCCTTTCCTCCATCATGTACGGGAGTAGCATATGTCAACTACCCATGCTCCTCCCTTAGTACTAAGCATTTGGCAAGGAGAGTGTCAACTTTCTACATATCATGGTCACCAAATCGTGCAGTCTGATTTGCACACCAAACCGACTGATATGAATACTGCTTTGCCTGCCAATAGCTTTCATCCAACTGCTTTGAAAATAAAAAGCCTTCCCAGATATCACCTCACCAAATTAAAAACAATTTCTGAGAAATATGAAGACTGAGGAAAATCAGTTTTTGTTCCAAAACAGAGCATGGGTCAGAAAATGCAATGCATGCTGGGATAGGCTTCACCTCACTACAGTTACAGAGCTTTGATATTGAGTTGTTGTGAAGACTATGCTGAGCTGATGGACTGATCACTCCAATCTATGTATTATGTTCTGTCAGCCTGGCTTTCAGTCTGTTAGTCTCTGGTATTTTTTTTTAGTCAAACTGGTTAGTTGAATAGTATGCAGTCTACATTTAATTGCAGTTCTGGCCATCGTCTTAATTGTTAATAAGTTAGAAAAAAGATTGCATAGATTGACAAGTTGCTTACCATAAACCGTAAAGATACAAATCACAAAATGATTATAAAGATGATACAGATTCAATTCTATTTTGTTTCATTATCTTTACCTCTTTCACACTTTGATATGTTTTTTTGCCTTAAATAATTTAGGAAAATGGCTGCAGTGGATATACAAATCATTTGTTTTTAGGTGGAAATTGTTTTGGAATTTGGATATACTGTACATCCGTAGGACAAACGAACATTTGGTGCTTATGGTGGCAAACAACAGTCTGAGGCATTGGGCATTGGGCCAGTTTCTTTTTAGCTCTTTGCCCTACATCATTGAACCTTTTCTTTTACACTGGGCAGCAGTTCTCAGTGGACCAGAGGAAGAGGCATTGACAATCTGTTACCTCAGTAGTCTTCTTGTGCACAGTGTCTGTAAGCCATGGTCTTTGGCAGTAGGATTTTAACCAATGCTCTCTGTTGGGTTCCAGGTTTTTGTTGCAGTGTTTGGAGGACTTGGATGCCAGCCTGCGCAAGCTCAACTCACGTTTATTTGTCGTCAGAGGGCAGCCCACAGATGTCTTCCCTCGACTTTTTAAGGTAACAGAGTAGAGGAGTTAATCTTCTCATACTCGAGATGTGATGATAAACAGCAAAACTACTGCAACTGCGCTCCTTTGTTGTTGACTTTTGTTACACAATCTAAATATGATTAACGGTCATATAAGTCTGAGTAAAAGTAATCCAAAATGTTGAACAATTTTGCTAGTGTGGCAACTTCCCCCGAATGAAGCAAAAGAGTTGAATACTTTTGCAAACTTGATTATGTTATTTTAATTGTATCCTTCCTTGATACAATAGTGCTTTGCTTAGAACTCAGATGAAAATTCCAGGCACTGGAAAAGGCACTGTGTGTAATCTGTGGTTTGATTTTGATGGGGCCAGATTACTCTTTTCCAATTCATCTATGGTATTGAGGAAAGGAAATAAGATTTACAATGAGTAACATTGAGGTCCTGCATGTCTGTATCAGCCTGTCTTTACATGGCAAAATAAAGTCCTAATATACAGAATTTTTTTTTTACCATAGTGTGTCTGTGTGGTCCTTTGCTCCCCAGGAGTGGCAGATCAGCCGTTTGTCTTATGAGTATGACTCCGAGCCATTTGGCAAGGAACGTGATGCTGCCATCCAGAAACTAGCCAATGAGGCAGGGGTAGAAGTCATGGTGCGGATCTCACACACCCTCTATGATCTGGACAAGTGAGTGACTGTATGAGTTTATACAAATGTCCCACACTACTGAACCTGTTTGAAACAATGTACAGTATCACCGGCTGCTCTGAACTAACATCTTTCTGTGTGTGTTTCCTTTTCATCCATAAAGGATCATAGAGCTAAATGGCGGTCAACCTCCACTTACGTACAAGCGCTTCCAGGCCCTCATCAGCCATATGGATGCTGTGGAAATGCCCGCAGAGACTATCACGTCTGAGGTCATGAGGAAATGTGCCACGCCCATCGGTGAAGACCATGACGACAAGTTTGGGGCGCCCTCCCTGGAAGAGCTTGGTGAGTTGTTTTTGCTTGTGTGTGACATCTGTCTTTGCGTACTGTATATGCACTCACGCTATCCAGCATATCTAAGTACGACAATAAATGTGTTTTGATTCTACACTTGTGTTTTTTGCTTTTCCAGGTTTTGAGACAGAAGGCCTGTCCACAGCAGTGTGGCCGGGTGGAGAAGCTGAAGCCCTCACAAGGCTGGAGAGGCATCTGGAGAGGAAGGTAAGGAGACGTTATACTCTATATTATATGCACACAATGAACAAGTACAGATGATGTACAGTCCCACAGCACCTAGCTAGGTGTATAGCATCAACTTCATCAAGAGTTAATGCATTCCTGGAAAAAAAAAAATCACTGGCCCGATGTATTGTCAAGAAGAATAGAATCGCCACACTCTGCTGTAATGCTACACCAGACTAGTCCGGCTGACACAGCACCCAGCGGCAGGAGGGACAGGCTGCATGTTAACTGGAGTGACATGGGAGCTCTGCGATCTGGCTGTGCAAATCATTGTTCAAAAGACAGCACACCTCAGTGATCCAAGCCCTATCCGTGTGCAAGACTCTATGGGTGATCCTTTAAAATGTCAGCCAACAATCCGTGTGTACAGGCTAAGCATTCAATGATAGACTTTGTGTACTGACATTATGATTTTCGTTTTGTCGTGTTACTGGTTATTCAAGTTTTGTGACTGAACAGTTCATATCCTATTTGATGTGTTGGGTATTCATTTGTAAGCAGATTTCTTGTTTTGCATCAGGGAGTGCTAGAGTTTTGAGTTACATATTCACCACCTCAAGTGCACGTCTTGCAAGAGGCCACATACTGTATATCCGTGCATAACTCCAGGGTTGAAATTGGTGGAGTGGGCCATGCGTGTAAAAAAAACAACTTAAGCACTGCTGCACGGCACCCACATGAAAATCTGGATGGTGGTGATATGTTCATGATAGCCGGTTGGTCCTCTTTTTACAGGCATGGGTGGCCAACTTTGAGCGTCCCCGTATGAACGCTAACTCCCTGCTGGCCAGTCCCACAGGCCTCAGCCCCCATCTTCGCTTTGGATGTCTCTCCTGTCGGCTCTTCTACTTGAAACTCACTGACCTGTACAGGAAGGTATGAAGACATGAAAATATTTACTTTTTGTTGAACCCAAGTTTATTCATTCCACTTTCCCTTGACAAAATACAATGCAATGAATAAAATACTCACTTTTTGGATCATTTACTTCAGGGGTGGGAAATCATGTGCCATGGAGGGCCAAGAGTGCAAGTTTTCATTCCAACCAAAGAATACAGCAGGTGATTTCACTGATAAGCACACCTTCAACCAGAGAGGCGGGACTAATCAGTGAAATCACCTGCTGTATTCAAAGATATGTATCTTTGGTTGGAATGAAAACCTGCAGACTCTCGGCCCTCCATGGCACATGATTGCCCACTCCTGATTTACTTCATTGCAGTTCAGTTTTTTCTGTGAGACACACCTTAAATGAAAAGTTTACAATTCTAGAAATATATGCTTCACTGCGTATGTTTTTTTGAGTTTTTGAAATGGGATTGCAGTTTATATGGTGTGATGAATTAATCGTTTAGCATAACACAGTCCAAAATGCACAAGATAAACTTCACATGCAACCCTACTATCTTTATTCTCTAACCAGGTCAAGAAGAACAGTACCCCACCCCTCTCCTTGTACGGCCAGCTGCTGTGGAGGGAGTTCTTCTACACAACTGCCACCAACAACCCCCGCTTTGACAAGATGGAGGGCAACCCTGTGTGTGTCCAGATCCCCTGGGACAGAAACCCTGAAGCGCTGGCCAAGTGGGCGGAGGGATGCACAGGCTTCCCCTGGATAGATGCCATCATGGCCCAGCTGAGGCAGGAGGGGTGGATACATCATTTGGCGAGGCACGCTGTGGCCTGCTTCCTCACCAGGGGAGACCTGTGGATCAGTTGGGAGGAAGGCATGAAGGTGAGGATGGAGGGATGGGATAGTGCAGTGGGATATGAGGAATGAAAGGAAGCAAAGAGAGTTGCAGCTTGCTTTCCTCACAAGGAGACAAGGATCAGTTCAGAGGAGGGCATAAAGGTGAGGAGGGGAGAATGGAGTGACAGTAGGAGGAATGAGGCAAAAGCCAAACAAGCTCTAGCATTGAAACACAAACACCAGTGTTTTGAACTTCATTATTTTTTTTTAACACCAGGTTCACACAGAAATGTCATCCATCACCACTATTTGAAAGGGTACTAATAGCAAAGTTTGCATGCATGTGAATGCAGGCAGCTGGATGTTGCTATCCTGGTGGTCCTTGCTATGATCAACATTACTATCATGCAGTATATCTTACTATCCCCCGTGTCTGCGGTAACTTTAGGTGTTTGAGGAGTTGTTGTTGGATGCGGATTGGAGTGTAAATGCTGGCAGCTGGATGTGGCTCTCCTGCAGCTCCTTCTTCCAGCAGTTCTTCCACTGCTACTGCCCCGTGGGATTCGGACGACGCACAGACCCCAACGGAGACTACATACGGTGAGGGTCAGAGCTTTCATCCACATAACATGGATGTCACAGTGCACTATACTTTCACAAGCTGATACTGCTGTACAGATGAACTTTTGTCCCCCCTGTAGCCATTTCAAATGGAGTGACAATTTGCCATGGTTCCATCAAGACAACCATATCAACAAATTGTTTGAAATGTGTAGTAGCTTAAACTGCAACACTACTGCATGATCAAATTCAGTGACCAAATTCTCACTATTAAAGGTGGTTGAACATCTACTTAGCCATCCTTCTTATTGCATTTGTATTTCTCATATCTTTTTCATTGCTCACCTCTTGTCATCCTTTTCTTTCTATGCTGCCAGGCGTTATTTGCCCATATTGAGGGGCTTCCCTGCCCGATACATCTACGATCCTTGGAATTCCCCAGAGGAAGTGCAGAAAGCAGCAAAGTGTATCATAGGAGTCCACTACCCCAAACCCATGGTGCACCATGCTGAGGCCAGCCGCCTCAACATAGAGCGGATGAAGCAGATTTACCAGCAGCTCTCCTGCTACAGAGGACTTGGTAGGGATGATCTTAATGGACAGCTAGATGTTACTTGTTTGTTTTAGTACTTGTAGGTAGATAGATAGATAGATAGATAGATAGATAGATAGATAGATAGATAGATAGATAGATACTTTATTGATCCCAGGGGGAAATTCTGGGGTTGCAGCATAGCAGTATCACAAGAATGTACAAAATACAAAAAACAAAGGCCTAAAAAACTAAATACTAAAAAAAATAAATAAATAAATAAATAAGCAGAGCGAATGAATGAATGGTACATGTTTACAGAGTTAAGGAATGGGAATGGGTCAATGAATGTGAAAGGGGAATGAGAGTGACTAAATTGTCTAAAGTGCAGGGCAGTGAATGAATGTGAAAGGGAATGAATAAAGTGCAGGGTGCTAGGTGATAAGTGGTGAGGTCCTCAGTTGAGCTGTAGAGGGGGAGGGGAGGCGTTGAAAACTCTGATGGCGGCAGGTAGGAAAGACTTCCTGTAGCGCAGGCCTGGGAGTAGAAAATTGCATTGCATGTTCTAAGTCTCTAGTAATTATCATACAAATGAGTACCAGTCTGCCATTTATGATGTTTACATGGGTAGGATTTGTGAAGGCAACCACTGTTTAAGTTGAATCGCCATGATTTTTTTTTAAAAATGTGCAACATTGTGTGCCCCTTCTTTATTTGGCATTGGCAAAAGACAAATTTTGCTGATATTCGTAGTGTTCATCAGACATACAAGCTATACACTGCTCTCGCACCAGAGAACTGCATATTATGTCAAGAAATTAAACTTATCTTTTAACAAACAAGTATGGTCTTGGAGGGAAATTACAACTCTTTGGTTACTTTACAGGACTGTTGGCAACAGTACCTGCCAATCCCAACAATGCAAGTAACGTTGGAGGACTCAACACACATCCGGGAGTGTCCACTCAAGACCCCTCCATGCAAGAGGGAACCTCTCAAACAGGTAGATGTGTAGATAGGCTGATTGGTTTCACTATATTACACACATGCGCACATGGCAGCTTGTGCACAATGGAGAAGAAACAAGCATGTCAGGGCATTGAGACTGCAGGTTGAGCAACTGAAGAAATGATAAAAAGATTTAATGGAATTCTAAGTGCATCTCATCACCCTTGGCCTACATCAAGGCTGTACTGGATGAAAATCAGTATATTTTCACTGTATATTATGAAATGACATTTTCAGTATATCTAAAATCAACACACTCGAGGATAAGGTTTAAACACAAACCTTTTTCAAAAGGCAATGCAACAACCTATGTAGTATCAGATGTAGCATCCCTGGTCTACATAATGGGTGTAAACATTTCAAAGTCTTTGAATAATGGGCTAATATACAACAATAATATACAACATAAATTGTGCAGGCCAGGGATATCAAAAGGTACAGCTACATTTCAAAGGGAAATTGTAGGTTACCAGATGTCAACTTGACCCTCTTGGGTGCATTTAAGCAAGATTATAATGATTTTTTATCACATTCAGGAAGCAAAATGCAAGTTGTTGGACACCAAAGTAATATGAGGTAATCTCCTTGGGAAAACCAGCAAAAAATGATGAATAAAATCTATTTTTGTTCTGTTTTAATACAGGCAGAGGACAATCCACTCAGAAGCGGCGTCGTGAAGAGCCCACACCAGTGAACAGCTCTAAAGCCTGGCGGCAGAGCAATTAGTGTCTTAAAAGCAGATTGAAAAGGGCCTCTCAGTTCCCCACTCTGTCCTCTCCATCCAGATAGCAGCCCTGCCCTACAATGTCCTGCCTTGACACACTGTAACTTAACACCCGGAGAAGAGATGGAAATGAGGGGATAGAGATGCACACAGGCAACCTGCTACTCAGCTGTCTCTCTAACTGGCCTAGCCACTAACCTGCCATTCAGTCAGCTGGGTCTTTACGTTAGCCTCAGGTCAGAGTAGAGCTGAATATTTTGCTATTAACCTGAATGCTTTGATGTCCCAATTCCTCAGCTGTTCGCACGGTGGTGGGGAGTTGAACCCCATTCCTCATAAACAAGCCTGTCATTGAGTCATATCAAGAACATGAACTTGATGACAGAGGTTGTTTTTTTTTCTCTTTCTCCAAAATGTTTAGGACACAAGTAACTAATATATAGTAGTAATGAGAAAATCGGGAACTGGTGAGGCGATCAGGTTTGGTGATAGAGCAGTCTTTATATAAGCTGTTATACATTTTGTAAACATTTCTTTTTAATTTCCAACTTTTGTATATTTTGTCATGGGGCTTTCACTATCCCCTTTGTAAAAAATAATGCGAGTCACCAAAACTCAAGAGTTGTACTGTGAATGCATGTGCTTTTCTCTCCCATGTGAACGTAAGTCTGTTATTTTTGTATAAAGGATGACCAAATTGTAACTGTTATGAATTGCAAATAAAGGACAAAAACCTCATTGTATCCTATTGTTTTAAATTGTTATATTTCCACTACAGTAGACTGCAAACAGATTTAAATTTCTCATCTATCCCCTTACAAAAAATTATATCAAATTACATTACCGATTGAGACGCTCAGGGTTGTGGGTTTGATGCCTGCGTTAAAAGCAGTCTCTAAAGCCTGCAGTGACATTTTATTTTCTCTGAACAATTAAATGAGTGAATAAAATGTGCAGTAATGTTTTTTGGGAACTGAATTCTTCATTTTCCCCAAAACATGTATAGGGCCCAGGTTTAAAAATACCGGAATTATCCTTTAACTGAAGGAGCAGTGATAGGCATATGTGTGCCATCGATGCAGCCTATCACATTTGTGCCCAGGAACACTACTAACGTGCAGTAAGTTAGGCGTTTAAGTGCAAGGGACACTTTTCGTACGGCTCTACACATAGTTGTTTTCCCGATGTGTTCTGCGTCGCCAGTGTTATAAGGAAACTCCCGATCTCAGAGCACGTCTGCGATGTGTAATATTGGAGATGTAAGGCTAGAGAATGTTGTTCAGATAAACGATAGTGGTCCTTTCCTCGGGTTACCGAGAAAACAGCTGCTTCAGGCTCAGCAGGAGGGAGGAGACACGTAGAAACTTAGGGTTTGTTAAAGAAAACCTGCCAGCGAGCAGGTTAGGTTCACAGAGTTCTGACCAGAATTAACTATGGTTACCATGGTAACTGACTCAGAGTTTGAGTTACCTCTCTTTCTGGAACGGAAAACCCAGAGTTTCCCTCATCTCACTTCACAAACTCATAGTTTTCACTAAACCCGCTTTCTGGAATACACCCCTGTACTAAGGTAAATATTTGGTACGCTGCCGAGGACCGCAGCCTGACAGCCAGTCACGTTCTGACTTCCGCCCACAGATCACATCCATGTGTGTTTAGCGTGACAGAGGGTCAAGGGTTGGGAAAGCAATTGGTGCCTGTACACGCGCCCTACATTTGGACAAAATTTGGGTTATTATCGGCAACGACGCACTAGAATTGCCCATACCCTGTCTGGGAGTGACTTTCCGCACTTGGACGCTGATCCCGATCATGGTACCGATCCTGGTCCGCATCGTCGTTTGGTTGGTTTGATGGAGATGAACCGGGACCAAGTGCCGAGGAAACCTATCCGCCTCATCGCAGCGGCTTGCAATGACCTGGGGATCGGAAAGGATGGACAACTGCCCTGGCATTTGCCGTAAGAGTACAATAATATCTTGATACCGTTGCGTAAAGTCTGGTCTTAATTGAATTCAGGTGGAAGGTTGTATCAGACATTTCCTCAAGATATGTGTCCTATAATATTCCTATAGCGACTCATAGTGGTTCTCAATCATTAGTGAGTTTATAGTGACCTTATTGTGCTTGTTTTTTCTAACTCCCATGGCATCCGTATCCAAGTAAAGTTTATTATTATTATAGGGACTTATAATTGTGCTTTGATATTTGTAGTGTCCTAGTACTAGGACACTCCCATGTGGAACCTAGCCCAAGAGAAACAGTCTGTGATAGGGAAGTGGTTCGAGTTAGTGACTTTATTATTTATGTATATATTTATTGTCCTTTTACTATTGAAAACGTTGCTTTCACAGGTCTGAATTCCAGTTCTTTCTGAGCAATGTCACAAGAGTGTCGCAGCCAGGTGATTATGAACATTAAAGTTACACTGTATAGGAAGTACAGCTTGTCAAGGGCTTTCTTTCTTTGCAGTAATAAGTGCATTGTATATTACCGTCACTCTGTAATATGTGCTTTGTGCTAATATCTAAGAGGAAACGGTGGGAACTGCAGTAATTGATGTGGAATGTTGTTTCAAACCATCTACTACAGGAAAGATGAATCTGTTGGTGTGGGGCAGACTGTGCTGGTTTTCCAACCCAGACTGTTTATTCCCAATGGCCAATGTTATGCATGTGGTTCTGAGTAAGACACTGAGGTGGGCTCAACATGTTCAAACACCAACACATGACATAACACATCACTGTCACTATACAAAATTAATCAAGCGTAAGAGTGGATAATCCACAGTCTAGGGGTGTGTGTGTGCGTGTGGTTCATTTTGGGGGGTGGGTGGGGCTTATGGGCTGGATTCCTGAGGGTAGTTGTTTGGTGGTCAGTGACATCTCTCTCTCCAATAGCACCGTTCCAGATCACGCCCACTTCCTAAGTCGGGACTTTGAGAGTGGCGTCCGCCTGGCCACACAGCCTCCGCTGGTTGACCTGATAGAGACCATCTGGGTTGTTGGTGGGGCTCAGGTCTACAAAGTAAACTTAATGCAGCTTTAATCCCTCTGTTTTAATGCTCTGATTAGATCTACATAACAAAGCATACAGGAAGTTGTCTAGGCACAGTACAGTGTACATCTGTTGCCTCCTCTGTATGATCAGGACGGTCTGATGCACCCATGGTGCGACTTGGTTTACCTGACAGACATCATGGCTGACTTTGACTGCAACGTTTTCTTCCCTTGGTTTGACAGAGCCGTCTTTAAAATGCAAGACAGGTATGTTTTTATCTCATTCGCAGCCATTAGTACAGGCCTTCCTAACGCTGAGGCTGTGGCCCTATGTCTGAAAATGATGGTATAGCAATTTTCAGTCAAAACACTTTGATATATCGGATAGTTAATTTGAAACAACGACTAACTGTTGTTCTTGAGCAGGTCTTTGTCACAAAATAAACACCAGTACCATGTGGAAGACGCAGAGTAATCATTTGTTTTAATAGTTGAGATTACAAGAATTTGCTGACTATTTTCTTCCATTAAAAGTAGGTTTGTCTTTTACAAACATTACTTACACTGAAAGTAGCTTGCTACCTCATATTTGCTTGGCCAAAACCAAAATCCCCTTGGGAGATGATCTGTGCCATTGATGAAAGACTGAACCTGACATTCTTTTTAGTGGTTTTGTGCCTGAATGTACTTTTCCACAATTAGTTATCTTTTATATCCCATTCTATGTTTTCAAATATGAAATATGATGTTGCCTCTACATGCTGTATCCACACACAGCTGCTTTTCAATCGTTTTAGTTTTTGTTTCATGTGATCTCTCATCTGATGACCTCACGAACCTTTTTTGTTTCCAAATAAGATTTCCTTGTGTACCGAGCGAGATTCAAGAGGAGAACGGCATCAAATTCAAATTCCAAGTATTCAAGAAAGAAATTTGTGATGCAGAGGAGCTGAAAAACTGAGGAAATCAAAAGATTATCAACGACTGTCTGGTTGTGTCACATTGGTGCCTTTTCCATCCTTCTGTCAGCATTCAGCGTTTACTGCAGTCAGCTCCTGGATAGACTGTAGCGACATGCTGCTTTAACCCAAATCCAAAATGTGCTTTGACTGAATGAATGCCATGGCTACTATATGTTTTAAATCAAAGGAAGTTTGAACTTGTTAACACGCTAATGGGCTCATACAGTATTTCAGCTAATGTAAATAACCTTACATGATCTGTAAACCATGAAAGGTTTAAAACACTGTAAACATTTTACCTTTCTACCTGTAGGTCATCTATGTATAATTACTTTTTCATATGAAGTGAGTTCAGCATTTTCCCAATCACTGCCATTTGGTATGATATTATGACCTACTCGCAGAAAGATCTCCAAATCTGGCTGCCGTAGTTCCTCAGAGATGGTTGGTTCTGCACAATTACATAACAAATCAACAGAGTGAACATAGCAGCCCTTCCATCAGCACTAGGTGTTAGTCGTGTCTTTTGATACAGGTGTTTATTTGGCCTCTTTGGCCTCCTCTTCAGCAATATTGTGCCTGGACCAAAACCCAATATGCCTCTCAGTGAGTCAGTCAGTTAGTCAGTCACTGGCAGCATGTGGTGGATTCATCATTGCTGTGGGTATTACTGGGGATCTGTTCCTTTTTTTTTAAGCCTGGTTGCCAGGTTAGGCCTTCATGGTACATAATATCATGTAGATGAAAAAGAAATTCTTGATTAAAAATGCTGTCAACACATTGTCATTAGTGGAAGATTTTACTGTAGTTTTAAGATTGTTTATCAAAAAGACGTTTCATGAAAATAAATAAACATTACTTAAATTTAACATTCTGAGGAGAGATTTATTTGGGAGACATTTTTGTGAAATTATTTTTCATTGTGAAAAGAATCATCACATATAAAGCCATTTTTACTCTTGCATTATGCTCTATGTGACGCCTTGAGGCACTAGATGGAGACATACAGTAAGACTAGGTATAGTGGGGCTGCATCTATGCTGCTGGTAACTGAGGGAAAGATGTTTGGTTTGATTTTACCGCCAGCCAAAGAGGTACTTTTTTTTTTTTTGATTCTATTACATTTGCTGTTAATTGTCCTGGAAAGCCCTGGAGCCACTGGCTACGAAAGTTATTTGCATACCCTGGCGATAATGCAATAATAATAATCTTTATTTGTATAACACTTTTCAAAACAACTCTACAGCGTTCTAAAAAGGGGTGAATAAAAACAAAAAATACAAAATCAACAGTAAAAAGAGAAATGTAAGTAAAGCAAGAAACAGGCACAGTAAGAACATTAAAACAACATATAAAAAGGGAGGTCAGAACCATGAAATTAATGAAGGATGATAGATATTTTTAAGTGAGCCTATATCAGTGAGTTTTAAGAAGCAATTTAAAAGATGATACAGGTTGTTTCAAAGTGTTGGACCGCTGATGGCAAAGGCCCGATCACCTGTTTCAATCTGGACTTGAAAACAGACGAGGAACTCAGGCTGCCTCATATGATGTCATAATATCATGTGATAGCTTGTTGCAAGACACATTTGTGCCTTTAAATCATCAGTGAAATCTGAAAATCAGTTCTAAATCTGATAATGTAAAGTGTAAAGATGCTCAAACGTGGGGCGATATGACGATATGACCCCCAGAAGACTAAAACTCTAAAACAAAACAGTTAATTTGCAAGTAGTGCTAATTCACTTCTGCATGTTTCAAAATGCTCTGATGCAATGTTTAAGATAGGAACTGAGATTCACCAGATTGTTATCCCGTCAGAGTGTAGCTAGTATCTCTGTATACTGTATAACTGAGAGGAGAACCTTCCTGGTGTGATGGTAGATCAAAAGCCCAAGCCATAATGCCAAGTTAAGTCAAGTCAAGAAGTCAAGAACTTTATTTGTCACATGCACATACAGGATGTGCAGTGAAATGAAAAGTGGCAATGCTTACGGGATTGTGCAAAAAAAACAGTATTACAACAAAAAGAGGCAACAATATTAACAGTAAAAAGAAGCACACTATTTACAATAGATTAAGAGTATAAATAAGGGATCTGAAAAAACATGAAAATATGTGAAAATATATAAACATGTCTAGTCGCTATATGTATATCTGTGTGTGTGTGTGTGTGCATAAGAGGGGCAGTGTGTGGAGCTTGGTGGGGGCTCTGGTGTTCACAGCCCTGATGGCCTGGGGAAAGAAACTCCATCTCAGTCTCTCTGTTTTGGCTGTGTGACTGCGGAGGCGTATGCCTGACCGCAGCAAACGTAATGCAAACGTATACATACTGGACATCCCTCCACAGCGATCCAAAACATGGGGTTAAATATGTTCTGTAATGCTGAAAATGACTGAGGGACTAGCATGAGCTTTAAATGTATTGTGCTATTTGAGGAGGTTTTCTTCCCTTTGCACTGAGGTAGAAGTATTCTTTGAGTTGTGATGGGATACCAAAGTAGCAAAAAGCTTCTTGTTTTATCAACATTTACTGCTCTTCAAGAATATCCAGTTAAATACCTTTAATTTTTACGTTGAAAAATCCCAGACTGGGGCTTAAATCCTGCTGACCTCAAGCACAGAATATTTTTACCACCGCAGTAGCTGTCCATGCTCCGGCTGCAGCTGGAAATCATAGATTTTAATTACGGGTGTCATCTGTTTCCTGTGAGTTATGATCCATAAAAGCACTGTGTAAGCGTGGCTAATAACACCCCGTGTCATGTTTGAAATAGAAAAGGACAATTTATACTCCTTCTTATTAACCTCTCCTGCTGGTCTGTGTAATTCAAAAGAACACAGCCGAGGATGGCATGACGGAGGAGAAGGGAACATTTGGGTGAGAAATAGAGGGGACGGCCATATTTGCATTTATACACCTGAGTCCGTCCTCACTGAGTCACGTGGGAAAGATCTCTCCCTGCCTTGCCTTGCCTTGCTTAACATGAAAGTTACTGATGGACACTCAATATTTGGTACTATCTTTGAAAGACCTGATATATAGCACATGACCTTGCAACATGGAGAATTTACAGGAATGGTCACAAACCCCGGCTAAAAATAAGTGACATTCAACACAGTCTTGGTTTACTTGAGGTACTCTTGTGGCTCCTCGGGGGGCCCCGCGTTGTAAATGGTTTGAGAATGAACTCAAACATCCCGTCTGCTGAGCTCAGATTCATTGCCAGATGCACTTTCGCATCATCTGCCCAGTGGCGATTGCCATGACTACGGAACCACGCTGAGAGCGAAGTGGACGGCAGCAGATGGTGAAGTGGAAGTTGTTAACGTGCCTTTCTCCCTCCCTCTGGACACACAAGTCCCTTCTCTCGTCATTGTGACCCCCCATCATCCACATTACCAGAGCAAGGGGACCTTGAGGCATGAAGTCGTGGTTTCATTAGCTGTCAAGCTCACTTCCCATTAAAAGGCACTTTTAAGCTTGTTTGAAGGGCTTCTGCTGGCTTCAAAACATTAAGTGGCATTTAAAATACAGATACAGTATGCAGGCTTAGATAGATAGCATATTGATTTTGTGGCCTACGCTAACATAAACATGTGCACTAACCCAAAAGCACTCACAAATGTCTCTGTGCCTGTACATGACGCATAAAGGCATATGAAAAATACACAAAGCCCAAGGTAATGGAAAATCAATCTTGTATAAATGAGCTGAAAAACAACTGCTCTTTGTATAGAGATTGCAATATATGCTTGAATAAACCACTTTTAATCCAAATCAAAGGAACTTCGCTTTCATTCCCTCTCCTATCTCATCGTGTGAGTGCATTTGAAGTCATTATTTGAAATGGTAATAAAGTGACATTTGAGTAGTGAAATAGCTTCTAATAAAGTGTCTCCATCTGTAAAGCAACAATGAAAATCTGAGACACAGTTAGATTTCAACCCCCAAGGGGAATAGTGTTGCTGCCAAGAACATTGTGTGAATATGAGATACTAGCACAGGCTGTTGATAAAAGGGTTTGAAAAGCCTTGTTTGTGAAGGTTTACTCCTCAGTATTCTCAGTAAGGCATTTGATAGAGATTGTGGTATTTTATATTAGGTTATTATGGTGATGTAACTTGTAAATAGGCTGTAATAAATTGTCCATTTGGCAAGGGACTACATCTTCCTCAAATAGCATAAGGTGCGTCTAATTGTATCACATTTTAATGTGCGTGTAAATCAGCACATAACCATTTTCATCTTCCAACATCAATTTTCAGCTGCAAAACTTAAATTTGCCCTTGTATTCATGTGTAACACCATTAGGCTCACTGATAACCCTTGAAGCTTAGTACCTACATTTTGTTTTCTTTGGTCTGAAGCTTGTTGCATGTTTGTATTTCCTTCATTTAGGTTCACATCGCCCAATTCCAAAAACAAACCCGGGCTTGGAAACAAAAGTCGCATGGACTGACAAGTAGCTCATTTATTGGTAACCTGACATCCGGTGAGCTGAGAGATTTTGGCAGCCAGGGAGTGGAGGGATTCAAAGCAAATCCGTCTCCAGTCCCTGTAACTAAGCACACAAACTTGCCTGCGCTCTTTACTGTAGTGTACATTCTCCGGTGTTCATACCAGTTTAGAGCACATGAAGAAATACCTACATGTGAGCCTCTCCTTATACCCATAAAAGTCATTTCTGGTAGTTGCTTCAGATTACGTTCTCACTCCTACCAAACCGCACTGCAGTTCGCTTGGATGTGGACCAAGACCTGCATTTCCAGGTGTATGTGTGGATATTCAGTGCCAACTGAGTTTGAACGGCGTTGTTCTCACCTGCTGAAACAAACCAAAGTAAACAGTATAGAGTTTGAATAAACCACTCCAAACATGCTTGGTGTGAACGCACCCTTAGACTCCAGTTTAATCGGTTAATGACATACTGTAAATACCAATAATAAAGAGCATGCACCCAATCACTGTTCTATTCATCAATCCATATCACCATGTCAGTCATCCGCTTTTAAAGGGGTGACAGGGTTAAAGAGCGGCCTCTCTCTCCGTAGCTGTAGTTTCCCATAGCTCATCTCAAAGTCTTTCTTAGTGCCATTTAGGGCCTCCAGACTACCTGTCCTTATGTCATATCCATGTGTCCGAAGGCTCTGGATGCGGTAGTTCACTATCTGTGTGGTCAACTCCAGAACGGTTGGAGTCTCTATGATCTGAGACATGCTGACCCCGGCACTGAGGAGGCCCTTAAAGCGCTCAGCCAGAATGGCCTCAGAGTAGTAAAGCAGAGCCGGGCAGTTGAGGATGATGTCCCGGAGCTCTGCCTCGGAGCAGCCCATGGTGTCCATGGAGTAAGCCATGGTCTGACACATGCTGTCTGGGTTCAACTCAGTCACAAAACCCCTGAGCTTCGAGAGGAGGCGGAGGAGCTCTGCGGTGGTGAAGCCCTTGTCTTTCAGGAACAACAAGTTCTGCCTCAGCACCTTGGGGGGCTTGAGGAGAACAAATGGGTTCTGGCTCAGCAGCTTCTGAAGCCAAATCTTCATGTTGGCCTCCTCTCCCCCGAGCTCCAGGTAGGCCTGCTGGAGGGTGCAGACCATCACCTTATTCTGCCCTACTGGTCGGCTGAAGCTCTGGGGAGCACTGGCCATAAGCTTGGTGATGATTCGCTTGTTTAAGTGTAAGCTCTGGAAGTAAGAAATGTTGTTCCGCTGGTTGGCATGGTGGCTGGAAGAGGTGAAGAATGAAGCTGGGAATTTCTCAATAATACCCATCAGCTCTCTCTGGTTTGGGCACACTGACATCCACAGCTCCCTCTGGCCCTGCATCTGCTCCGGGCTGCAGAGGAACGCCTCAGGGTACAGCGCTAGGACCCGGGCAATGATGGGGCCTGAGGCCCCCATGTCCTTCAGCATGTCAGCTACCTCCTTAACATAGGCTGGGTTCTGGTGCAGGACCCAGCCCTGAAGTTTACGTATTTTCTGGATGTCCACAGAGAGATCATAGAGAGCCTCTATTGTCTGCTGGTTCTCTGCTGAGCTCAATGTTGCATATGGCCTCAAGTTTAAAGGAAGAGCTCTGACACGCTGGCACTGGAGGCACAGGGACGCTGCAATCAGGCGCAACATTGA
This sequence comes from Monocentris japonica, assembly GCA_900323365.1. NCBI lineage: Eukaryota > Metazoa > Chordata > Actinopteri > Trachichthyiformes > Monocentridae > Monocentris > Monocentris japonica. Next base: position 20,916 of record OOFE01046560.1, read on the forward strand.
TCCTACGTCCTGAGGTTGATCACCTGAGGGAGGGAGAGGAGAATGGATGCAGTGAATGACAACCGACTAACTAGTAGCTAATAATATTAGCATCACCTATCTAACATATCTAAGGCAGGCAGGCAATTAAAATTGTGTAAATCATCCGACTCCACAGCAGTCTCACATATTTAACAATACAACCGTGGTAAGTGACGTGATGTTCAGTGATGCCAGTGGTCTAGCAGTGCCCATCCTGGCCTGCTAGCAGGACAGAGGGTTGGCAATCACTGACTCTCATCCTGATTATGGTCTGTTTTTTCACCATTCATATCATGCATTAAGGCGAGATGCCAAATAGGAAGTCACGACTACAACGAGCTACCAAAGGGGCTTTAGCACCCAAAAATGTGTGCCTAATATTATGTAATATATTTCTGGAACATCCTGCTGGTTTCTCACGGATGCACATAGAGAGGAATTTGCTCAATGATACACACAACCTACTGTTTATAACTTCTGCTTTTAAAAAAACTTCTGACTTTAAACACAAAATGAGTGGCTCACATTATGCTTACATTATGCATTTTGAATTGATTCAAATTCAATTTGCCACCAAACTGCAACCCTTCAGATGCCTACCTGTATTGTTGTAGTACTGACAAAATGTTTATCTGAACTGATTATATCTCTTAAGAGTGTTTGACTTCATCCGATGCTGATAGAGTATGTGATTGGTGTTGTGAGATACATCTGACTGTTGATCAGTCTCAAGAGGATGATGAAGGTAATGAAACATTAACGTTTGACGGTGGAAAAGAATGACCCAAGCTAGATCATAAATACTGGACTTTGTACGCCAAGTGCAACATGGACTATGATTCATCACACATTCAAAAGCCTGCACAAGAGCTTTATAAGGGCTACATGGGACATTAATAAGTTGTTCAGGTTATAAAATTACTTTAAAGTTTCAAAATAAAAGTCTTCCTTGCACTTACTATTTTAAATTGAAATATCACGGACACAACACAGTGCCATCGTCGTCCTGCCGCAGGTCAGGATGGGTCCTACTAAACCACCGTCATCGCGGGATTCAACATGATCGTATCTGAGGTGTGTAGAAATATGTATCGATTTAATTTTGTATGTCGACACACACCCTCATATTTGCTAGAAAATGTGTTACCTTTAGCAGCGGTCACCGGATGTGACGTTTTGTTATGAAACGGACTGCGTGTGTCGTCAAACAGCGCCACGGCGAGGAGGTGATGGGTACTGCACATCAGCACAAATAACTGCCTTGAAAGTCTAAAACAACCTGCTGAATGTTGGGTATGTGGGAGTTTTTCTTCATTTATTTTTATGCGTTTCTCGCCTCCATTCCTTTCTCCTCTTGCAATTTCTTTAAATCTCTGGTCTTTCATTGCAGCCTATATGTCCAGTAATTAAAGAATTTCTGGTAAAAGAAATATGTATCTCAAACAGCAGTTGGTGTGCCTCAAAACCCTGCAGCATACGGGATGCTGATGAGTGTAATCAGCACTGGGCTGAATTGGACTGAACACACTTAGTTTCTCGCAGTTGGTGCTTAATCATGATGCTTGATCACCAGCTCTGCAAGCTGTTCCCTCTGCAGCGATGGAACTGTTGGTGAGTGGGAGGTTGGGTTCATTATAGTTTATATACTTGTAAACAGATGATAGGCGTCAAAGGAAAATATATTTATGTTTCTTTCCTTTTTATGTTCAATGTATTGACAGGAATGATTCGGTCATTGGGGTAACCTGTATGGTACGGTAATAGTCAGATAGACAGATTGTGTACCCCTTTATTGGAATGACCTTGTACTGTGCATTTTTTAATTGCACAATAGATGCTAAATATTCTTTCTCTCTCTCTCTCTCTCTATCTGTTAAGATGCTTCTGTTCTTGCATCACAGTCAGGTGTACAACCTAGTGACATGAGAAGTTACACACACACTCACACACACACACACACACACACACAGCACAGAAGAGAGAAAAAGAGATATTATATAGAGGTTATA
>OOFE01046568.1:0-17231 GCA_900323365.1 Monocentris japonica
GGTGGTTCTTGTATGATTTTGATCCCAGAGGTTACAGATAATTTGACAGATGTTATTTCTGTTTTGGGTCATTTTCAGTCTACTCTCCATCCTAGGTCCAGCTCTCCTGATCCCTTTTGTTGTTGGTTAACTAATATTTTTGGATCATGGGGAGCTGCGCTGATACAGTTACTGTTGCTTGTTATTGGGACAATCGTGTTGTTCTTCTTAATAGCCATGTGTACTTTGAGTTGTGTCAAAGCTATGATTCATAGGTTTGTTACGACCTCATTGACTGCTGTAATGATACAGCCTGATGTGAAAGTTCCTTTACTTAATATGTTGTTGGATTCAGTTGATGGTAAATGTGAGGACATGAATGATGAGAACTACCTCGAACGACTGCAACTCTACCTGGATGAAGATTTACCGGATATGTCAGCATGGTTCAAGGTGCTAGTAACTGCTGCCTGCTTGCCATCGAGGGAGCAGCACCCGGCCCTTGGATGAGCCATAATAATGCTTACTGAAGGTGAAGAGGACGTGAGAAGAATCTGTTATTATTATGCTGTTAACACTTGTATTATTGTGTGTATTTGTTTCCTTTTTCTTTATATTATGCACTTGGGATTTTTCCTCATTATAGATGCCATGAGGTTTTGCCCAGTGTACATGTAACCATATGGGTAGTTAGTTTTGTATTTTAGCCACATATGATTTTATATCTTATGTTTTGTATTATGCATTTACTCTCTGTGTCTCTATGCAATTTCATATGTATTTAGCATCACTTAGATGAGTTGAATGTGGTACATTACTGTGTCTCTAAACCGACAGCAGGTTAAATGATAAAAAGGGGGGAATGTGAAAGTAAATTGGTACGGATTGCTAGTATTTATCATTTACCATTTTGTGGTTGGTTGTACTGATACTGTGTTGTCACATGCTATGGACATGTGCCTGAATGTTACACAGCAGGCCAGAGAGGCCCTTCGAGGGAGTCATAAATCTGACCTTGACCAGACCATTACTAGGTGGAGAGAGCCCATAGGATGAACCATGTTAAGAATGCTATCTAAGCATGGGAGACTTCTTTGTCTCCAAAGAAACTATAAAGATTGTAGTAAACTGATTTTCGGAGAGAGAGTTTAGAGAGATTTTGACTTAACCTGTGACGAGGTATCTCTCTCTCCAATATATCTGTATGCAATATATTTTTATGTGCTTCAACCTATCAGTGTTTTATGTGTCATTTAAAGAGTTCTGAGTGCTTACAGGCAATTTTCCACGACAAGACAAGAAAAGCTAGTTAACCTGAAGCTGTCTGTTTTAATGATGTAAACACTTGATCTGGTTGAAGCAATATCAAATGTGAGAAAAAAATCTGGGGAATAGGAGGTTTCTGACCTCCTACCTAGGAGGTCAAATCAGGAGGACAGGACAGTGACATCACCAGAGTCTGGATGGGGAAGTTGAAAATCTCCACTGAGCATGTCTTCATGATATCACTGTCCTCTCCTTCCAATACTTCTGTGGTTGTGCAGGGCATCAGACTGGTTTAGTATAGTGGTTACGGCTTCAGCACAAATACAATTAAGAGCAGTAAACATTCTCAGTAGGAAAATATGTAAGGTCTCTACTGTATGTATGCAGAATAATGACGATGTGCTCCTATTAAAACAGCTTACCTTGACATTTTGAATTTTATATTTTTCTCCCCCACACACTGTCACATAGAAGATGTACATGTTGGCACTTTTGTGGACCGGAAAATGTCTTTATAGTATTATTAGCAATCATTGTTGAAAACAAACATACTGCTAGCCACAACTAACAAGATAATTGTTAGAATTACTTACTGAAGCAGGTAATGCCCACAATAAAGTGATTTTTGCCAATATTACCAGTAAGGCGATGGACAGGAACTTCAGTTGTTCTGACAAATCCTCCTGCTTTTCTGACACTCATCTAAAAATGTCACTATTACACTGCTTACGCCGTCTAAAAACAGCATGATCGCCATGTCTTGCAACATGTGTAACAAACTGTCTCTTTTAAACTCCAAGTGTTCACTCCTGCCAACCACCATCTTGGTCCAGCCTAGTCCAGACCAAGGGCTTAACGGCAGGCGATGCAGTTGCACTGGGGACTGCCAAGTCATACGCTACTGGTCCAGACTACACTTCCCTTCCACCTCCACATAACACGATGAGCTGGGCACATGGCAACCTGACCAGAGGAAGAAATGTAACTAAGGTGTGTATATGTCCTAACTGGTGTCTGTTATTGCAAATCAAAGCTTAATGCTTACTTCGACCACAATCACATTAATACATGGGTCCTGACTTACTTACATTACTGCCTTAATTGCAGTATAATTTTTGATGTGCATGTAAACATGCCCATCGAAACCAACACAGACCCAAGTTAGCAAGATAACCATTAATCATAGCTTCTCCCTGAAACCAGAGGGTACCGCTGGCTGCAAGCTAACAACAGTTTTAATGAAGAATGCTAACAAGAGCAAAGCTGAATACATAAAGCCTTTTTTTCACCTCGATCAAGCTAATAATTCAAAATGTCAAGGTGGCTCTTTGATGATAGATTAAAGAAGATGTACATTATATGGAGCATTCCTTATTCACATCTCAGTATTTAGTAAGACATCTATTGTAATAGCAAAATAATTATTGTACATCATTCTATCTGGGCCACAATTTCACTTTACAATAGTATGTACAAAACTGTTAATTCTTAAGCAGAGTGGAATATGAGAATAGCCCTCCATATAAAATTCAAACTCGTTAAAATAAGTAATTGTTTTGTACAAATATAAAACTTAGATAGTTGCCCAACAACCGGATATCACACATTTTCCCAAACAGCACATATTTTTGTTATTTTCTACAATTATCCCCAAAATAGGCAATTTCCAAAGGAATTATAAATGTTACATGATGGTTTTAACAGAAAACAACCAAAGAAACTGAATCCATGAGTTTGAGAACCAGCGAAGTCCATTTCAAGTTTTCAGATGTAGGCATCAAGTGACTGCACATGCAGCGGTAGCTAGGAACATACAGTAATGGCTGTGTACTTTTGGGTTGGAAAAACAATCTCTAAATCATTTATAGTAAGCAATTTAAACTCCAAAAACACAAACTCATTTTTTAGAAATGTAACTGCTAATTTGTTATTGCTGTCATTATGTTGTAGTAGTTTTGTTAGTTTGAGTGCTAGGAGACCAGTGTTGATGAATTCTGCCTTAACAAGCTTTGGGCCTTAACGAACTCAGCAGTGCTAGTCTTCCCATTATTAGAACTGATTGGTTGTTAGTATGTTTCTTTGGTTTTACATCACTTTAGAACTTTAAGAAAAGTCATATATAGTTATCATTCAGTTTCACTATGCAACTACACAGTGCACTCGCTCTTCAGATAATGGACTTTGGTGGTTCTCTGTCTGAAGGCAACAGCGTCATCACAGCACTGAGCAGGAAGGTCATCATGGTTAAATGTTCTTCAAGTGCTTCTTTAGCTGGTTTGGTCTAGGTCCGACCGGAGCCAACTTGGTTGTGCCCTTTTCAGAAATAGGAGCCACCATTCAGTGACCTGTTTTGTGCCTGGACCTGCAGTTTAAGAAGTACTGCTCTTAATCTTTATAGCAGAGTCTAGCCATAAAGATTCAGACAAACAGTTGAGAAACGACTCACAGAGAACATCTAGTCTTTGGTTCGGCCCTCATTTTGTTCTAGTGTCATTCCTATAAAAGGCACTGGCATCATTTCAACTGGTTAACCATGAATCATTAGGATCGCAGTGTCAGCATCTTTTGCTAAAACCTTCAAGATGTTTAAGTTCTAAAGGCATGCCACGCTCTAATTGCTGTCTGGAACACGCAACAGAGCCTCCTTTCCTTTGAAAATAAGGTATAAAGAGGAGAAAGGAGAACAAGAAGCCAGCGCTGAAGAGTGTGCTTCCTGGTGAACATCTTAACAAACCCTGTCTGATCGCAGTCTAATGATAAAATGGAACCACAGCGGCAGGTTTCTGAACATGATTATATGATCAATAAAGTCAAATAAATCCACCACTGATGAATGGGGGAAACCTCTTTAACTGTAGGTTAGCTTATATTGTAAAAAATACCTGTCCCAAACATCCATATAGAAATGTCTTGTACATTTCAGATGAGTTAGCACTCTCCCTCAGAACAAAAGGAAAGAAGTGGTGTAGTGTATTTGCAGGCACATCTCTATATATCCTGCAGTAGTGCTATAAACACTGGTAGCCATTGGAAAAGTATAACATGAATTATTTAATTCTAAAATTAAATATCTACCAATTAAAAATAATGACACCTATTCTTGCACAAGGACTGAGAGCACAAAATTAAACCAAATAATGGTACCTTTACAGGATAGTAGGAGGCCTCAGTCCTTACTGGATCTTCTGGGTTTTAAAGATACGGAATGGTAACTTCAGATAATGATTTTTTCCCCCCCGCAAAATGGGTATATAATGATTTCAAAATGAACTCCGGTGAAAAATATCAACTTTCCAGAAAGTCAGGAAAGCAGCCTTGCATTTAGCTTGTCTGTCATGCATTTTAGTTTGTCCAATGCAGTTTTCAAAGGGTTTCATAGCCCATAGAGGACCATGAAAACATGAAAATCAGTTTTCATATGACCACAGCGATATGTCAATTCTGTTTTAGATTCAGTTCAGATTAACATACGAATGCAAAGAGCTCCAGTACCACAAATACATCCCATATTGATAAACCAAACTTAAGTTCTTGAACATTTCCCGGCACACAGTTTTGAATATTTATCTAGTCACTGTTATTGCCACTGTGATAGGCTACAGAAAGATCATCTGACCTCGATACAGGGCTCTGATTGGCTCCTGCTACCTAGGTACCATACCAGCACTTAAAAACTGACTGAAAAAAATTGCTGTTGTTACAGGGTAGCTGGTGCTTAATGCTCTGTGTGTGTGTGCAGTCAAATGGTAAACAATTTAGTAAAATCAAATTATAAAAGCACTGCTTGGCTCTGCTCTGTTCAGTCTATTTGCATAAGAGGTATGTGTGTGTGTGTACATGTGTGACATCTATGCTCTTAGTATGTTATGGGGTTCAAATCTCCCCACAAGAATATAAAGCCTAGTGAAGTGGTCTTGTGAGGACCATCTTCTGTCTTCTGTCCTTGTGGGGATGAAGTGCACTTCTTTTAAAAAAACACTGTCAAACATTAAAAACTCCACAACTCAATTCAGCTGGACTGCATCAGTCCCTGTCAAGGTTCAAAAGGTTAAAAAAAGTCCAAGGGTTAGCAAGAGGTCATCATCTCGCTCTTTCCTCGCTCTTTCTTCCGAGAGGATGACAAATCCTCTTCAGTGCAGAGCACCATGGGCTCAGATGGACCATAGGAAGTGGGCCATGGGCCAAAAGGACAAAATGCTGTCAGAAATTGATTACAACTAAATCAAACTGATCACTGCTTCTTATTATAATGCTAATATTCCTTGTGATGAGCGAGATATCTCAAGCCACACAATTTAACTGTATCAAAGATTTAAAATGCCTCTTCACTCTCTGAAAACACTTCAGAAGAATCTGTGGAGGGCCAACTTCAACCTACTGACCCCGGGAGTGTTTCAATACCAGATGAACGATTATGGAGACGTGACATTTAGTCTGAATCCCACTGAGCTGCTATGCAGTTTGGAGATAAAAACAAAATCGCACCAGCTGAATCCTATGTTATGTGATGCTCTGTGACAACCAGAAACAGTGCAATTCAGACTTGTGACAGAAAACGCCTCAAAATGCGCTGTGTGCTTTCCAGGTAAGACTAGAGCAGAGGCCATTTTCATCCTGCAAATCCAGAATGAGTGAATGTTATCTCTCCAGCTGGGAGTTGGGTTCAATAAAACATGCTAGTACTCCCACTAGAAAGAGACGCACCACCCCAAAGTTTAACACCTGCTGAACTCTGGGTTAGGGGGGAGGACTGTGGGGTTAAAGGTCACGGTGTGGAGGGTTTGTGGAGGATGCCCTGCAGGTCCTCTGGTAAGGCCAGGATGACAGCCTCGATGTGGGCTTGGAGTTTAGCCAGGGTCCCTGGACGAACCGGGAGCTGCTCTCTCTCCGCCTGGCTCTGGAACAGAGAGGAGAGACGTCAACCACCAGGGAGGAACTGGTTAGTATTTATTAGTTTTCATAATCAATTAGTAGTTAGAAATGTTAAGCATTGTCCCCACTAAATTGTATTAAGGGTTTCATTCTAAAATGCTATATTTTATCATCATGATGATGATTAGTAGTGGTAGTGGTAGTAGCAGTAGTAGTACTTGCGGTGGTAGTAGTAGTAGCAGTACTGGTGGTGGTGGTAGTAGTAGTGCTGGTGGTAGTAGTAGTAATAGTAGCAGTAGTAGTAGTACTGGTGGTAGTAGTAGTAGTCGTACTACAGATGTTATGTGTACACAGCCTCATACTCACCAGCTTATCCTTCAGCTTCAGAACCAGGTCCACTGTCTCCACCTCTGTATGCTTCTGGATTCTCTGCTGCAGATCCTACAGACAGACAGACAATACTGTGTGTAGTGTGATGAGTATATTCTATTGTTTGCCATCCTTTAATAGGGTTTGTAAGGTCCTGTACCATATGTGTCAGTAGCTACCACACTGCACTATGTCAGTCTGGTAGGGTGTGATCACACATACAGTTTTTGATTCATATTTTAATTTATATTTATTATGTATTTCCTTTGTTGTTTCCCATTACTATTTGACGCTGCAATGACCCAATTTGCAGCATCATTAAAGTGCATTTAAACTTATTTTATTTTATGACACAGCTTTGTTGAATACTCAATTCTGATTGGCCAATGAAGGCATTCTGAGGTCTGATAACCATGTTACACCACAGTCAAGAAGTCCAGTGATTTTGTTGATTTCTAATCAAATTAACTGGCAACACCTTGAGCCAAAAAGACATTACTACTTGGTTACTGCAGACAGCCATGCTGGAAGCTTTTCACTGTAGCTTGTAATAAATATTTGTAATCAATATTTTGTGTTAAATGATCATGTCTAATAACTGGGATAATGTGATAATGCCGGGCTCTGTGTGTTCATTTATGTGTAACTTTGTGTGAGTGGGTTGGCTGTTGTGTAACTCTTTCTGTCAGTTGGTTGGCTGGTGTGTAACTGTTTCTGTGAGTTGGTTGGCTGTTTAGGGGAAGGAATGGGGGTGGGGTATGGTCCCTGGCTCAGGAAAAGGGGGGCACTTACTCATGCTGATGGGCACTTACCTAGCTAGCAGTACAGACCCCCTCAATACCACTCAATGCCAAACAACGCTCAACTTCACTCAATACAACCAAGCTGTGCTTACCAGCTAGCATGCTTCCTCCTCATCCACAACCACTCACTTGCTCCTTCTGCTGCCTGAGACATATTCCTAACCACATTTTATTGTTAAAACTCCGCGAATGCCCAACTCACTTAGCAATGTGAAAACAAACTTTGCTACGAATACTCGACAGCCAACTACCACTGGCCGTACCCGGGCCGTCCAACCTCACTGCCTCCACTGCCATCTCCGCATATCTAAATCTCTTCCTCTCGTTTTCCTTGTCAACTCGGTCTTCCCAGGGGACAGTAAGCTCAATAACAACCTAACTTCTGCACTTCTGACCACAGAAGCATGTCTGGCCTCAGGCTAGTGCTATCTCTCTCTCTTGGCACAGTTAACTGCTCAAACAAATCCACCTTCATTCTCCTGGTCTCCACCCAGTCCAAGCTGCCCCGTATCAAACCGCTCCCTTATCCTAACCTTTTCTCCCTCAGCTTGTCTACCTTAGATAGCGGAACCTCATATACTGTCAAAGTATATGAGGTAAACTTTTTGTCTACCACCTTCCCTTTGACGATGGAGATAGTACTTTACTTACTTGGCTTTACTTTCATTCTAACCCACTTTAGATTACTATTCAACTTGTTCAGTAACCTGCTGGTACATGGAGCTGTTGACGTCATAGTTATGGAAACAAATCAGCAACATTTACATTTGAATTTTTAAACATCACTGAATTCATAACATTTATTTTGAAAACTATAGCCCCGTTTCGACCGCCGGAATTTTCCCCAGGGACTAGGAACCTTTGGAGGGACTCCATACGTTTCGACCGCAAGGACCAGGGTCTAAAATGAGTACTGGGGACTTTGTTTTACCCCCCAAAAAGTCCCAGCTCGGGGGTAGTACTTTCCGAAAGTACTGGAACTTTGGGGGTGGGGCTTGCAGCGCTGAGCATTTCTGAGTGATCCGATTGGTCAAGTACTCGCAGCATTTTCAGCCACCGGTTTTAAAAGTCTGCAGCCGCAAGCCGAATATTTTTGTTGACTCAATGACTCAGCGTTGACTCAATTACCCCATTTGCAAAGTGTAATCACGATCAACAGCAGCACCACTTGAATCTCCTCCATGCTTACAGTGTCGCACAGATGCCTGTCCGTCGCTTTATATGACGTCATCGTTGTTGTCTAGTCTTCTGCATTACGCCACCTACTGGACTGGAGCTTTTTCATACGTCAGCGGACTAATTTGCCTAATCTTCGCGGGTCTTTATACCGCTGTCGAAACGCAGACGACAACGGGCTGAACAAACCTTTTTGTCCCTTGAAAAGTACTTCCTGGGACTAAAAGTACCGGGTACTTTCGGTCGAAACGAGGCTTAAGTACCTGAATTTATTGGTTTTGAATTCACTTCTTCAATATGCAAATATGACATTTCAGGTTTTGCTGATTTATTGGTTCACCATCTTTCAGGTCGCATGACTGACAGAGCGTAAACTGATAGGCCAGAAGTTGGCTCGATTGCAGTCAGACTTGATTGCCTGTCCTTGGTAGCCCGGATGTTCTATCTGAAAATTTTCAACTTGAATTTTTAGATCTGAATTTGATCACTTGAATTTGAGCAACCTGAATATAAGTTCTGAATATCTGAAACTTGAATTTTTGGATATGAATTTGTCAACATTGGAAACAAAAACATGAAATTGAGTTTTTGAAATTGCAAAACTTGAAATGCCAAGTGAATTCAAAACCAATAAATTCAGGTACATGGTTTTCAAAGTAAAATATTTCAATGTTATGAATACAGTGGTGTCTAAATATTTAAATGTCACTTATTTGCTTCCATACATAGTCGTCATATCATTCATAAATGCCCTAATGGGTGGGAGGCACAGCCCTACCTGCAGCCTTTCCCCACCCACTACCCACTTTGATGCCCTAATGACCTCCATTGCCATAGTAAAAGCTAAAGGTAAAATTGTACACCCTGCCATAATGCCTATACCCAGATGCTGCCAAGCTGTAGTGTACTCTGCTGTTGTAAAACAGAGTTGAATAACTAGAAAGTAAGCTCTGGTTAATATGTTCATAAATTTGAAGAGCTGGGTTATACAGGTCTGTAAAATTTCATTGGCTGAAGTCCATTAGTAGATGACGCTTACCCCCGCTCCGTCAAAAGTTTCAACTTTTTTTGATGTGCTGGGTTGCAATATTTTCACACACATCAATCCATGTCATCAGTCAATGCAAAGGTCTTATGGGATACTGTCAGTTTTTTGACGTATCACATAATGCTAATGTGGGGCGGCAGGTTGGCCTAGCGGTTACAGAGACCGACCCATCACCGGAGGGTCGCTGGTTCAATCCCTGGCACCACCAGGAGGATGCATTCCAGCTGTGAGCTGGTGATTGAAAAATGACTGGTGCCACAGCTACGGTGCCCACCAACACTGCCAAAGTGCCCTTGAGCAAAGCACCTAACCCCCAACTGCTCCAGGTGCACTGTCCAATAGCTGCTGCCTGTGCTGTCCTTTGACAGGAAAAAGTGTGTGGGGTGATGTGTGTATATCTAGTCAGAGGCATGCAAAGAAAGAAATTCACTGCATGTGTACATGTGTTAGTGCCAAATAAAATTGATTCATCAACCAGTTCTTCTTCATTCAAGTGAACAGGACTAAACTATCTATACCTACCTCCTCACATAGCGCCTCGAGGTGCAGGGCCTCTAGTTTGTGGGTCATCTCTCTCCTCCTGTTGCGGAACCAGCCATCAAAGTTGGGAGACTTGAGGAAATGCCTGCAGACAGAGAGAAAACCACAGCTGGATCTGCTTCGTACCGGCTGTTAAATATGGTCCGTTCAAACGGTCAGGTCATAAAACAGTCAAACACCAAGTACAGTAACCTGAGCTGGGAGACATACATACAGCGTTAGCAGCAGTGCTCCTAGATTTAAGATTTTTCCACTCCCACAACTCAACTGGAAGTGGAAGTCTGGGACTTGGATTGTGGTCCAGCCTTCTCCAGTATGTTTGTGAGCATTACACAGTGTGTGTGTGTACCTGTAGAGTCCTATCCAGTCTCCTTTGAGTCTGGAGGTTAGCTGTGGTCCAGCCTTCTCCAGCGTCTTCATGAAGTCCTGCTGGATAAAGGGTCGGAGCTGAGGAGGACTCTTCCACGGACTGATTGACTTCTGGAGAGGCATCAGACTGGCTACGTACCGCTCCTATCACACACATACACACACAGCTGAATTATTTCAATTAAAACCATCCAGGGGTTATTACACCTTTGCATATGGGTAAAATTGATCACAGCATCTCCCTGTACACGGACAATGTCATCCTATTTGTATCAAACCCGGAACAGTCTCTCCCACCTCTGCTAGACCTCATTAAATCTTTTGGAGCCCTTTCAGGCTACACTATCAACTGGGATAAGAGTGAGTTCATGCATCTTAAAGGCCATTTGGACCCTGTCTTTGTCAGAGGCTTACCTTTTAAAATAACGGAAGACAAAATTAAATATCTGGGACTTGTCATCCACAAAGATTCTAAACTGACATATAAATACAATTATTTAGATATACTAGAGAGGCGTAAGCTTAACATTGAGGATTAGAGTGCTATCAAAATGGTTACACTTCCTAGATTGCTTTACCTGTTCCAGAATTTGCCAACATTTCTCACCAAAGCCTTTTTCAAATCACTGGACTCTATCACAATGCCTAGCATGTTTGCAAGCCCAAAGACCTAGGGGGGTTAGGTATGCCACACTTATTATTATTATGATTATTATTATTATTATTATTGGGCAGCAAATGCTAGAGCTCTTATCTATGGGCAGAGCGCATACCCAGGTGAGGTGGATGATACCACCCCTACCTGGCTAGCCATTGAACACGATGTCCAAAATACCTCTCTCCCAGCACTTCTTTTCTCAACCACCGAGCCACCAATACTGTAGCTATTTCAGGCAATAATTTCATGATTAAAAACTCCTTGAAGATATGGTACCAAATTAAGAAAACCTTTGCTCTACCAGATACCTCTATCTCCACTCCTATTTGTAATAACCATGCCTTCCCGCTTCACAGTCAGACGCTGTCTTCCTTTCCTGGAAACGTAAAAGAATAGTTACTGTAGCAAACCTGTATTTTACCAACCACTTTGCCTCCTTTGCTCAACTACAGGAGAAGTATGACCTTCCCTCATCTCACGTCTTTAGATACCTGCAGATAAGAAATTATGTTCGACTCCACATCCAAGGCTTTGAAACATACACATCCACCTGTGAATTGCATACTCTTATGAAGAGCCCCCCTGGCTCCAAACACTTAATGTCAAGATTTGTAGATCTATTTTCGGGCCGCTATGTGGTTCCTACCAATCACCTGAAAGAGTCCTGGGACGAGGACCTTGGGGTGGAAATCTCAGATGAGTCAGTCCTGACTTCTGCTCCATTAATTCAAGGCACCAGCTAATCCAATATAAGGTAGTTCACAGGCTGCATTATTCGTGAGCTAAACTACACTCATTTTACCCTGCGGTCTCTCCGACATGTCCCAAATGCAAATGCGCTGAGGGTACCTTAGCCCACCTATCCTGGCACTGCATAAAGCTCAACAAATTCTGGCGTGACATTTTCCAATTCTATTCAGAGTTGTAAAACGCAACCTCATTTCTGACCCAGGAATTGCCACCCCAATACGGCATGGTTATTGCAAAGAAAAATATTTTAAGCCTGTGGAATAAAGAAGCAGTACCTGTATTTAAGAACTGGTTATCAGAACTCACTGGTATGCTTCATCGAGAAAAGATTTGTTATAATCTATCAGAGAAGCCCGAGACTTTTACTAAAATATGGCAACCCATCTTGACCCACCAGGCTACAACACTAACCCAGAGACCTGAAAAGGAAAGTGTAGTATTGATGACTAATAATAGTGATAGTGATGATAATTCTTAGTAGCGCAGTGTAATAATTTTATTTTGTATGTTGATAACACAATAGTAGGAAGAGCATTATCTTTTGTCTTGATCCTGTATTTTGTATATGTGTGTGTATTGGGGAGGGGGGGTTGTCTACTTTTATTGTTTCATTTTGGAAGAAAATTCTATAAATAAAGTATTTAAAAAAAACAAAACATCCAGGGGTGGTTACGGAGACCTGTATCTGGTGGGTCCTTGCTCAAGGACAATGTACCTGTTGAGGTGTCCTTGAGCAAGACACTGAACTGCCTACCTGCTCACCTGCTGTAAGTCTCTCTGGATGAGACTGTCGGCTAAATGATTACAATTTTAAACAAGGGATTACCAGTGGAATGATGAAGCTCTGAGTCAGTTCCAGGAAGTAGCGTCGGAGAATTGCATTCTGGGCCGCCGAGGGTCTCTTCTGCTGAACACCCTGAAAAATAAGAATCTAAAAATCAGTGTTATGTCCAATGGAATTGATATCGTCTACCATTCTAATTTACAAGGCTACTGCTTTCGAAAACAACCAACATGGTTTCTAGTAATGTCGGTTTGGTTATGGCACTACGACTGATGCGTCGAGGTACAAGCAGCAGCCGAGTAGCGTCAGTCGGTCTCCATAATCCCAGTGAGCACCCGGACCAACCGATAATGCAGTAACTGCCAGATTATGCAATAACTTGTCAAAATGTCCTAAAACATCCCTATAAATTTGTTGAAAATGAATTCAACTGTTAATGTAGCTAGATAATATAACATCTTCAGGTTGATATTGTAATATACCGCTAACATGACATTATCGGGAAAGAAATCATCACAATATAAAATTTTATGATGTTTTTCATTCATTTAAAAAGGGACATTTTATTACATTTTAACAAGTTAGAGTGGTTGCTGCCATGATCTCTGGAAACCTGAGCTGCTTCCCTAGGTCGGCGTCCATCTGCCAGTCCTGCACTGTTGCAAAGAGCCCCACTGACACACTTTGCTGGGGTTGGGGCTTTTCCCCTGCTCTAATATTGCCTCTGCTATCACCTTTGGCACCTGGTCGTGGCACCAGTGGCAGTCCCCCTCAACCAGAGCTTTTGGGAAACAGCTGAGGATGTGCTCCAGTGTTCCTCTTCTGAGACATAAGGAGCATGATGGTGTGTCAACCTTGCCCCAGCAAAAGACGTTTGATGGGGAGGACATCATAGGCGGACTGGATCATGTACTTGATGCGAAAAGGCTCAGTCTGCCAAAGCTCAGACCAAGAGATCTTACGGTCCATTGAATTTTTCAGCTTGTTCCTTTCAGCTTGTTCCTTGCTGCTCAGGCTTCGTGGCAGGCCCAGCCACCTGCGGAGGTAATGACTGATCCTCCTCTGAAAGCCCTCGGCAGTTGACAGTGGTACTTTGTACACCAGCAGGGGCCACAGACTCCGAGGCAGAATACCATGTTGGTAAATACGGGCCTTGAATTTACCTGGCAGCCCTGATTTGTCCACTGCTGCCAGCTATGCCTCCAGCTCTTGGTTCGTAGCCTGAAATGCTGCAGTATCCTTCAGAGTGCAATCGAAGGTCTTGCCAAGGCAAGATTGGTTTCTTGTGACAGATGGGATCTGGGTGCCTTCCAGTGAGAAGCGGAACTTGTCTGTCATCTTCCCTCTCTTAAACACTAGGGACCTGTATTTTACAGGCTTGAAGCACATCCAAGCCCACTTGATGAGCTTTTCCAAGCCCTTGAGGATCCATCTGCACCCCCGCACTGCCAGAGTCACCCCCCTTTTGAGGAAACCAACACTTGACCCTTCTGAGGTCAAAAACTATAGACCGGTTTCCCTTCTACCCTTCCTATACAAAACTCTTGAACGTGCTGTCTTTAATCAACTGTACCTCCACCAGAACAACCTCTTGGACCCCGACCAGTCCGGGTTCAAGGTGGGTCACTTGACCGAGACGGCCCTCCTTGCAGTGACAGAGTTGCTCCATGCCGCTAGAGCGAACTCTCTCTCCTCTGTCCTGATACTCCTGGACCTGTCTGCAGCGTTCGACACGGAACCACCAGATCCTCCTCTCCACTCTTGAGGGGATGGGTGTCTCAGGCTCTGCACTCTCCCTGTTTGCATCCTACCTGACGGGTCGCTCCTACCAGGTGACGCTGAAAGGGTCTGTCTCGGAACCACGCAGGCTGACTACTGGTGTTCCGCAAGGTTCAGTTCTGGGTCCTCTTCTTTTTTCCCTCTACACAACATCTCTCGGTTCTGTTATCCACTCCCATGACTCCTACCATTGTTATGCCGATGACACCCAGCTGATATTGTCATTTCCCCCCTCTGACACAGAAGTGGAGGCACACATTGCTGCGTTCCTGACAGACATCTTGGAGTGGATGTCGATGCACCACCTGAAGCTCAACCTGGACAAGAATGAGCTGGTGTTCCTCCCTGGGAAGGGTTGTCCGCACCGAGACCTGGCCATCACCATTGACAATGCTGTGGTGACGTCAACTCAGACTGCGAGGAATCTGGGTGTGACCCTGGACGACCAACTGTCGTTCGCAGCAAACATTGCATCAGTAACACCCTCCTGCAGATTCCTACTCTACAACATCAGGAGGATTCCCCGCTTCCTCATCCAGGCTCTTGTCATCTCCCGCCTGGACTACTACAACTCCCTCCTTGCTGGTGCCCTGGCGTCTGCCATCAGACCTCTGGAGCTTGTTCAGAAAGCTGCAGCTAGTTTGGTGTTCAACCGCCCCAAGTTCTCTCACACAACTACCCTTCTCCGTTCTCTACACCGACTCCCTGTAGCAGCTCGCATCCAGTTTAAGACCCTGGTGCTAGCCTATAGGGCAGTAAAAGGAACAGCTCCTTCCTACCTCCAGGCTATGGTCAAGCCTTACACCGCCGCCCGACCCCTTCGCTCTGCTGCCTCGAGGAGACTGGTTGCCCCATCGCTCAGAGGCCCCTGTGGCCGATCTACACAATCACGGCTCTTCTCTGTCCTGGCCCCACAGTGGTGGAATGAACTCCCCACTGATGTCAGAACAGCAAATTCGCTGCCCATCTTTCACCGCAGGCTGAAAACCCACCTCTTCAAGAAACACTACCAGGACCCTTCTTCTTAGCACTTGCTTACTTGTTGCACTTACTTGTCTTAGCACTTGCGTATATGCTTACATGCTTCACTTATTTGTCTCATTTGTTTACATAAAAAGTAGGTAGCTAACTTATTGCACTTTTACTCACTTGGAAGTGACTGTCCCAGAGGTGACTCTCAACTTGAAACTGTTGTAATAGTCAATGAAGGAAGACCGTTTCCTGGCCCTCTCTTTCCCCTGCCTTCTGTGCCATTCTGCCCTGCACACAGTGATAAGCTTCTTCCTTAGGATGCTGTGGAGATCTGCCAGTGCACCCCTGTCTTCCTCTCGCACCTCCTTGAACTGCCACTTCAACTGCAGCTCCAGCCTGAACTGGCTGATCTTACGGTTCTTCATGTAGGACGTCTTGGTCCCTTGCTTCTCCACTGTACCAAACCTTTTGGCAGTGATGATGATAGTTGTCCTCATCTGGAGTTTCCAGTCTGCATCACCCTTGACTGCTGCTTCAAGGATGTTGTCCACATCATTATTGAACTGGAGTCACTCTTTCTCCTTACTGGCTGGAGTTTTTCCATGAACATATGAATCCTGTATAATTTTTGGGGCAACGCCAACATACCTTGCCAGTCTGATACTTGAATTTATATTGGAATAGGTATGTTATGCACACAAACCACAATCTGATGTGTCCTGTAAACCCATGTGAGCTGCCCATATCAAGCACACGGCACTGAATTCCAATTTATCAATCAATCAATCAATTAATCACATAGAGTCAAATGTGTCGTGTAATAGAGTGCAGCGTAGTAGGAGAGTCAGGAGTGTTGAACAGGAGAAGAGCAGTGACAGCTAAAAACCTGTCTTACCTTCTGAAGCTGTTTGATGATGTCTTCGTCTTTGCTGAGATAGGGTTTGTACGCACTGTATACACCTACCACACACACACACACACACACACACACACACACACACACACACACACACACACACACAACAATAAACTGTTTCAGATGCTTTTCCAACCTGACAAAAATACAATTCTGTGGTAAACACTGAATACTTTCTTGGCATGAAATTGGTCAACTTTAAAGATCCTGAAAATCAGCACACAATATTGGCTATCAGCAACTTTCAATGACAATTAAATATTGGTCTTCAATAACTGTATCAATCACACCCTGGTACACACACACATCAAAAGAACTTACTAGAAAAACCAAGAATTAAAGAGATGGAGAAAGAAATAATGAAATAGAGAATATTAACTTGTTACCAGGTTTAGAGTCCAGAGTTTTGAGGTTCTTCAGTTTCTTCACTTTCATCTGCTTGGCCATCTCTCCTGGGAAGAACAGACAGACAGAGAGAGGGGAGGTCAGACAGACAGGTAGACAGACAGCTCTACCGCAGGGTTCTTCCTGCCTGTTAAAATCTAAAGCTTTTCCATGAAATATACTGAACATCTTCTACCTTTTTCTTGTTTAAGAACCCACTAGTAGTAGTTGGAGTAGTAGTAGTAGTAGTAGTAGTAGTAGTATTAGTAGCAGTACTAGTATCATCTACCTGCTTGCTTCATGTCTCCAATGCGGATTATATGTGGCCAGTGTTGGAGGGTTTTAGCGAAGAATGGATTGGTCACTCCAAGAATAACTGACGGCCTGGAGAGAGAGAAAGAGACAGATAGAGAAAGGGAAAACAGAGAGACACACACACACACACAAACACACAGAGAAAGAGAGAGAGAGCGAGAGAGAGAGACTGACTATTTCGCAATTATTAAAAACAAAATCAAAACCTACTATTCTGTATGACACAGGGCAGCAGGAAGGGTGGTAGGACC
>OOFE01046570.1:0-14182 GCA_900323365.1 Monocentris japonica
CAACTAACAACTATAGATGATAATAACAAAGTAAAGTAACAACATTTTGATTTTGGGACGGTTAACATTCACTTATGATATCTGGTCACAATGCAGGCAGCACAGAGAGACAGGGAGAGGCATGCTGAAAGCAGTGGCCAGACAGGGACATGCTCAAATACAGATGATCAGGTAAGACGTTGGAATGTGAGACTAAACAGCTTCAAGATTCATATGTGCTGTATGTTGTATCACTGTGGGACTCTAGACTAGGTCTCTTTAAATCAGCCCTGAGTCCAGAATCTGATTCTCCAAATCCAGTCGGTGTTAAATCGATGCACTTTGCCTGTAATGAAGGTTTTCTGTCTGTTGACTCTGTTCATATTATCAAGGTCAACACCACTACCTTTTTACACCCAGGCAAAAATACATCCAACACTGCATATACGACTGACACTGATGCCCACACCCCATACCTGTATAGATCATTAGGGGGTTAATCTAATCTAATGCATTACATTCACAAACCATTTACAATCATGAGGGGGGAAGAATATTAGAGAGACATTTTAATATAATGTAGTCCAGAAGTTGAATTATAGTTGAATTAACACCTCTCTGAAAGTTTGAACAAAAACTGGCCATTATAAAAGCTGCGTAAAGGTAGAATATGTGGCTGCGCTGTTGTTCTGGACTGCATTAGATTGTATGGGTGTACCTAATAAAGTGGCCAGGGAGTGTGTATTCATGTTTTGTGTCTATTGGGTTGATAACAGATGTCAGAGGACCTCACGTATGTTTAATTCTCTCTGTTCAAGTCAATGATTTCATTCACAATAAGATTTTACCTCATGTAGTTGTAATTAAAATCAAGATTTTACGTTTAATTCTTTGTACAAGTCTGTGATTCCATTCACATTAGACTTTTCAGTGTAAATGCGCAGACTTTTATTTTGAGACAAATCAACAAAATACAAATTAACTTGGACTTAAAAGTCAATAGCACATTATTTTGTTCAAGGGATAATCTGTCATTCGTTCAAGTACAGCATTAGTTGTTGTTCTAATCACTGTGTTTACATAAACATGCTCTGGGTATGTAATCTTTCCCCATTGGAAGCGATCCTATTGGCTACTACTGGAAAAGGCATAATTCTAATTGGTAGGTGTGTTAGTAAGTCAGTAAACAGTAAGCAACTGACTAAAACAAAACAAAGTTGAGGGGCAGCCACTATCTTTGAGAAATTCCTTTAAAATGTGAATTCAAATGGTCAATGTAGTCCTCTAAACTATGTTCTAAATGTGCAAACTTTCATATATAAATATCATAGTATTGTGGGAAATGCACTTTAAAAAAAAGGGAAGGCTCTCATTTGGACCCCCCCAATGTCTATACCATGGTTACGCCCTTGGTTACACTCACGCGACATAAACCCATCCAAACATGTACAGTATACACACACACACTTACACAAAGAGATAAATACACACACATACACAGTATATGTATGTGTATACCAGGCCCTTTAAACTATTAATTAGGGCGGGGACATGTCCCCTATGATTTAATTCTCTCTGACAAGACTTCGTCACACTGCCATCAAAGTGATCTTGGCTTGCAAGGATGCCAGTCTCACTGAAACATAAATATTATAGAAGGAGATGGAAATATATCTAAACAATGGCATTTTTGGCCTCTATACAACAAAAGTGAGTTTTACCCCCACTGTGATGATAAAGAAGTAATTCCACAAAACCATCACAACCTGCCAAAGTCACCGTGGTGACTTTGATCATAATGGACATCACACTATGCGACCTGGAATTTCTAAGGGAAACACAAGGGGAATGACCCCACGGCTATAGAATTACAACAAGGTTTTTTTGTATAATGTATAATGCTTCCTGGGCAGCAGGGTTGCATATGGAGCAGGGAGGCCGTTCTTCAACTAGAGGAACTGGGTTCAAGTCCTCGACTTGGCATGCATCCGCCCCCCTCAAGTGTCCTTGAGCAAGACGCTGAATCCCTACCAGCTTCGGGGCTGCTGGTCTGTAGCTGACCTCTGACCTCCCCGTGGAGGGGGAAAGAAAAGAGAATGCAGACAGTGCTTGCAATGCAATCACAATAATAGTTCAACACTCTACTTGGAAGCAAGACTATTTTAGATCCCTTCACATACAAAGCCTATAATTAACTGAGATTAAAATGTTGGTTATTGAATAGGATTGCCACTGTCCCCGAAAGCAAGTTGAATATACACGTTACGGTTTGCAAAATAAAAGACCTTTCAAAATAAAAGACATCCATTTCTTGAAAATGTGAAATAGCAAAAACATTTCATGATGAGGATGACATAAACCAAAAAAAAGTTTGTTTACAAGCTGTTTTCTCACTCGCATTCTTTCTGCTTCGGGCTGTTTTGACAGTCTGCTGCCAACGCGAGGTCTCTGTCATCTGTTGGCCAACGGAGCTGACAATCACAGGGTGGCGCTAATCCGTTCGTCTGCCAGCCAGACTCCATTTGAATGAACGACCTCCAGCCTCTGTCAACCGGAAAATGCATAAAGATGAGAAGAAAAGGCATTAGATAGGTTCCACTGAAAATATATTGTAGAACTTTTTTGCTGTTCTTGAATGAGTGGTACAACCATCTTTATATAATGTTTAGAGGGAGATGTAAACTCTAAAGACATGCACGCCATTGGTGCATATATATATTTATATATATCTAAAAATGTAATTACGTAGTGCATTTTCGATACAACACATATATGTATATATATACATTTATAAGTTACAGTGCCTTAAGCTAATGTTATAGTCAGTCTAAGTACTGACTACCCATAGTTTTTGTGTAATGACAACTTGCTTCAAATTCAGTTCAATTCTGAGATTGTGCAGTGAAATACCATATGGAAAGAATATTATCTATACAGTAGAACATGAGCAGCTGCGGTTGGTTCTGAGGAGCCAGACCATGCTGAGTGGCGAGTCGCTCTGCCGGCTCACATCAGAGGAATCTGATGTGATGTTCTGCTTCACAGCCAGGACCTAACAAATTGGAATAGTTTGTCACCAAAGCTGCTTGATAAGGAAGAATAAAGTACATTTTATACATCAACACAGTAGGCAATCCTGGGAAAGAGAAAAATTGCAAGCATACTTTGGTATCTATTTCACAAAGACTTGTCATGACTGTCCTTTTCACTCTAATGTTCCATCCATTCATTATTAGTACTGGAAAGCCACTGTGTTTTCTTCGGTCAGCTGACAGCTGTTATGATCAATGCTGACAAGTCAAAAAATAGTGTGGGGATCAAATAAGGTATTTATGATATACCGGCATCAGTGTCAAATTACAGTGTCAAGGCTGACAGCTGTCAAATCAGAGTAATGACTTTTCATCACTATTGTATCTGTTCCTTATGTATCAGCAAAAAGGAATCGGTTAAATTAGCTTCCATAACAACAATGGGAGCCAATATATAATAATAAATATATCACCATCATAAATCATACCTCCACCAGGTATTCAATTCTAGGTATCAATCTGTGATGTTCAGTGCACACTTTCCCTCAACCTGCCTCGTCTACTTCTACTTCAGATAGTGATTTCCTACATTTCCCAGAATGCCTTTCGACAACATGCTTTCAATCAAACGTGGGCGTACGGGCACACAAATAGCTTGAAAGTGTGATCATTAAGCTGCGGGTTATACGTGTCCGTGATTGTGACCGCGCCCCCTTACTCAAAACTCAGCATGTTTTGCGGCTGCATTGCATTCTGCATTGAGGCTGCTGTCAGTGGAGAAATTGGTGTCTCTTCTTCTACGGTGGATTTCTCCCTGTATGATTGTTGCACGTCGGTGAAAAAAAGTGAGTCTAGAACGAAGCCCTTGCGCTTTCATTCTGAGGGACTAGTTTTGAAATCGTCTGCTATCAAACTCCATTGTAGCTGCTGGAAATATCTCAACGTGACGTCACATTGCTTACATGTGGTGAGTTATACATTACCACACAACAAAATTGACCCAGGAATCAATAGATGTTTTGTGTTCAAATATTTTAGGGTGGATTTTTTTCCTTTAAAAAAAAAAAAAGCAAAAAAATATGAGTTGCCTATCACCAGCATGGCTCTGGCACCAATAGCAACAGCTGACATGTAGACACACAAGAGAAGCTGCTCCACTTAACTGGTTCTCTCCAGGTGGCCCGTATGTATCCCTAAACGTCCAGTCGAGGTACCCTGCCAAACGTCTTTTTTTTTTTTCTCCTTCTAACAACGTTCACAGCAATTACATTCAACATCCCAGCAAATTGCCTGTGAGAGATTAAGTCAAAGAAGTAGTGATATTTCAGCGTCGGCGCTTACACCGTTTTTTTTTTTCTCCCATGATCCGCTGACAGCTCATCTTAATTCTTAAGTTTTATATAAACAATGAACAACACTGGAAAAAAGGGGTCAGACTTGTTTCATTCACGGCAGGCAGGGTGCCGATTTTACCACTGAATAGGATTTATTTGTGCTATTCCTCTATTCATATCCTCTTGAATGTTCAAATAAATCTGACATTTAAGCCAATCTTGAGGCTATTGTTCCCTAATTCTCTAATGCTAGATAACAATACTGCTTCTTTTACTCACAGTAGGCAGGGTGCCAGTTTGGCAGACACCATTTGTGGCTGCAGCATTATGGATAGTGAGACATGAGACAAATTGCCTGACTGATGCTCATCTATAAAGCAGCCCCTTATTCCCTGGCTGGCTGCATATGATGTGAGGGTCAACCTATAGGAGATAATAAAGTGGCACTAATTGCCTTATCACATATTTCTATTCAAGCCATCTTGCATTTTGAATAACCGCAGAACCCTCTCTCATCCCACCTCTCCTCTTAATTCCGCTTTCCGTCTTGCACAAAAAAGATTCGGCAGCGATACCGAACTGTCCACTCAATTTCAAGATATTGTTCGTTGAATGCTGCACAAAGACTGTATTTGCTAGGGGTAGGCAGGATGCTGACAGATGCTCCTCCTCCTCCTTCAATGAAAAACACAATGGCACGGTGTTAATGCATGCTGGCAGATTATAACGTGCCACCAATTTCTTTCCTTTAACGATGAATTCACCTTGCGTCTCCATTCAGATCTCTAGTTTGTGTTTTCATTCTTTCAAACCCACCGCCTATTGCTCATTAAATGCAAAAAAAACCAACAAAAAGTGCATCTACCCAGTGCATGCAGGGTGCTGTCTCGAGCCGCAGAGCACGGCTTGTGGTTGCAGAATTATGGATATTCGTGTATCCCTAAGAGAAATTCTCTGACGGACGCCCCTCTATACAATGAAACGTTGCGTGACGGCCCGGCGAACAGCCGAAGCGTCGAGGGGGCCTCTTCCTCTTCACACTCCTCTGACTTTGGCTTCGGCTTCTTAACCTCAACTGCATCCAAAATGAATCAGCCATTCGGTTTACAACAAAACTCCCTTTATTTTTTGCTTTTTTTTGCCTTTCCTTGTCTAATGTTTGAGACCAAGTATGTATAAGGCATCTCAAGTTGTGGCATTGCACTTGAGAGTTGGAGAGTTTGTCTCGGCTCTTGTAGCCAATATTTATCCCCGAATCTCAAGGACAAAACGAGCTTCCTCAATAGGAGAGGCTGTAATAGTTGTCGTGGGTGAAATCCCTCCCACCCACCAGATTCACTTCTGACTTTAACCTTGAAATGTGTATTGAAAGTAATTTAATTCACAATTACTCTAATACATGTTTCGCTAAAGCTCCCAAGGTACTCTCTTGCCACACTATACAACAAATAAACAGTGGTTATCTGCAGTCAATGTTTGGAAGGATGCTGGAAATGTGCTTCTGCTTCTGTGTTATTTGGCACTAATGCAACAAATAAAGCAAACTTAGTGCAACTTGCATTGTGCACTGTGGGCACTAGGGTTACAGTCCCTTTTCAGACCTGCACTTGATTCCGGCCAGTGGTGCAGCATCTCTGTCCCGCTGCTTTAACACAGCGGTTCTTCTAACAGCATCTGCAGAGACACAGATAATACGGTGAGCGGTTAATTGAGTGCAAGTGCACCTCCTCGTGGGTTTTTCCTGGCCTCATGACCAATGATCAATCCCGCCCCGCTTGCAACAAACACATACAATATTACATTTAAGAAATATTGCCAGTAGCCAGCTCTGCAAGAGAGCCCCCGGGGCTACGAAGAAAAAAATTCTTCAGATGTCAGTAGATAGCTGCGAGTCAGAGCTGTTGCAACAGACGTGCAAAGCCCTGTGCAACCTTGGCAGTGCGAGGCCTTTATTGTAGACGTGTATGATCGCCTGCACATACAGTAAGTGTTCTTTATTTGTTGTTATTTTTTGTTTGAGTCAAGTATCTTGCTCAAAGACACTTCAGCAGATCGGGGAATCACACTTCTGGTTGGGGGACACGAGGCCATCCGTCCATCTTTTGTATGATAGTGCAATACATTTCTACTAGCAAGTAAGACGAGCCTACAGCTCTCAGCTCATCACTGACTACCACTATAGCTAGCCGAAGATCAGCTGAAAGAGGCAGGGAAGTATTTGAGAAAAAAGAGGTGAGCGATGAGTTTTTCACATTTATGGCCCATAGCATTACGCCAATTGACAGTGGGAACAGGGCGATGGTAAATGTAGTGATTTTTTATTTCTTAACCAATCATTTCAAATGGACAGCCATTGATGTAGAAGTGCCATAACTGCATAGTGCATACCTCTTTGTATTTTAGAGAACAGACATAAAGCAGATCGGGGATGTACGGAAGAGCGTCCCGGTGCCGATTAAATATTACGACGGTATCAATCAGAATACCGGAGCGCCGATAGATATTGATTAAAGTTTCCTTTGCGTAGATGCAGAGGCAACAATTGCCACTTATCCACATGAGCATGCACAATTATTCCTTCCCAACTTAGAATGAAAAATATTATTGATCTGTGGATTATAATGAAAGATCCATACACATTTAGTCACGTGAAATTGCGTGCTTGAATGTTGGACAACAATAGAGTGTATGTGAATGGGAGTAATATATAACAAGTGTTTTTACATTGCAAATTCTCGCCCTAGGGGTCACCTTTAACCCTGGGTTAATACGTTGTCTCACTTTGTCTAACTTCACCCAGGACTCACCTCGGCCCACGGGTAAGGGATTCCCACTGTGTTCTTGTTAATCCAAAATTAATTGTCCTGCACAACCTGCGACCGTCCTAAAATAACCCATGGCCAGAGGTGTGTGTGATGTAGAACGCAACCAATGCATCATGTCACCGATACCGCTTCTTTAGTCTGTGAGGAACAAAGAAAAGGCAGAAGAAGTCTTTTTCCAACATTTTCTGTGATAAGCCTCTTCTTCTCTGCTCCATGGTCTGATATATGCCATGAACACCAAGGGCTTTTATTGTGTCAAATTTGTTCTTTTGATGTCTTTGTCTGCCATTTGCTTTTAATTTCATAAAGTTTGACCTTATTAACTAGCTAGTTAGCTCTATGATTCATGTAGGGAAAACACTTTACAAGCCTGTCAGCCCTGTAAGCTGTAGGCGTCCACAACAAAACACACCAGTCAAAGTCCTTTATTTGACTTTCAAGAGATATCACAAGCTGGACAGACCATGGGAATATTTCACTCGAGTGAAATTACTTGAGTAAAGTATAGTACCTGTCTAGAGTAAAGTACCCGTCTAGAACGTTACTACAGGGAAACTAAAAAAGTAGCTAAAGAAAAGCAGTTACATCTGAGTTTAGGTCCTAAAGATATTGAGCATGAAAAAAAGTGCACATGCGTATTTCAAGAGGGGCAGAAAAAGTTACAAAAATTGTGGCATTAGCATTTTCAAAACGTAGAACATGTGTTGAACATGAAAAGAAAAGTAGCATCTCTCCAAGCATCTACTCAAGTACAGTAGCTAGGCTAGTAACTACCAGTTACTAGCTAACCCAGGGGTTAAGTCAAATACTGTACAGTATGAAAAGGCCTCTGGTGTCAGCTATTGATTTACAATACCAGACCAAGCACTGGAAACACTTAATGTGTACCACTATTGGAATAATGAATAGGCAAAGGATTAAGCAGCATTTCTCACATATTTAATCTTAGAAATTGTAAGAGAATTGTATTGTAATTTTAGGCCATACACACACACACACACGCACACACACACACAATCAATCCCTGATACTGTTAATGGGATAAAGTTCATATTGCAGTCATTAATCACACCCAAAACCTAACAGGTTATAAAGAATGGTGGAACACATTAGGAGAGCTGAATATGGAACAAAGCAGCATGTTGCTATGCATGTATCTCCGAGAAGAGAATTATTGAATGGAGTGTGTGTGTGTGTGTGTGTGTGTGTGTGTGTGTGTGTGTGTGTGTGTGTGTGTGTCATCTTTGGCCTCAGCTGGCGTTCTGCATGTGCACATCATTCAGCTCACAGGGTCCAGCAGTATTGATGCAACCCTGTCTCATCGATAACTATGCTAGGTTGGTCACGTAATAAGGAGTCTGTCTGCTTCTCCAAAGGCAGCATCAAGCCCAACAGTCTTGAACTGGTTCCAAGTTGAACCGCTGCATCAAGAAGCACAACCTATCTATCGGCCCTGCGCCCAACCTGTGGTATCGGCACAGATCTTAAGGTGTTGAAAAGCTTCCAAATGTTGGACTGTCAAAATAAGATGTCAGGTTTGGAGCTAGCCATAAGGCATTTTCAATGAAAATAAACTGAGCGTGGTTACATTTAGAAAAGTAGGCGGCACGTTTAAAGGTTATACTGAAAATAATTTACTCTCTTGCACAGTAAAGTGTGCCATCAATCGATGTGAAAAGTATGTAATATTAAAAAATAAAAGAGTGAATTAAAGTAACCTGCAGCAATAAACCATTTGAATTTGACAATACCCAATCCTATATTTTACATTTCATTTCATGCACGTTGGTGACTCTCTTATCCAGAGTGGCATACAGTAGAAGAACTCCACTGATCGGTAACACTACAAGGAGTCAATTCACTGGTAAGTCAGTTTCAGCGAGTGGAGTATCAGGGTCAAAGCAAAGCCCTTTTCGCACGATGATGCTCCTTATGCCAGTTGAACACCTCGAGGAGCAACGTAGCCATAAATGACAGCTACAAGCTGAACTACCGCCATCACAACCCACTTATCCAGGCCTCACATTTCCTAAAGATGTGGCTCCAGGATCAGATGTCACAGATGTCCACTCGGCATCACCGTCAGCAACGATAACCATCAGAAAACCCTTGTCCTCCGCGGTGGGCTGCTCTAAGCAGTAACCATGTGTGAGTGACAGTTCAATCAATTATATGCCCAGTCATAATTGGTGTAACTTACAGAGGCCATTAATGTGTTCAAACTGAATTTCATGGCGATATTTAGGGTTGGAAATGTGTGCGGGGCTTCAGTGTGTCATGGGTTGAATAGGCTCTAATGTATGGAGTGGGTCATAGTTGAGTTTAGATGAGTGGGTCTCGATGTGAAAGACAATCTGCAGTGGTTCTGCCTGGAATATATACAGCATATAGTGGTTCTTACTAAGAATAGATACAGATACTGGAAGGACCAGGTGATTAGCTCATCTGCTGACATAAGGGAGTGGGAAGATGTGGGATATCTATGACGTATCAGTATAACATGTGAGTAAAGTGATGAGAATAATAAAAAAAAATGTAAAAATCTGACAGTAGTGAGTGACCTAGTTCTGACTAAAGCTTTGTGAGAAACATGAACTGATACAAAACATGCTCAATTGTTAATCCCCTGAAATCTACCTCTAAGGATGTACGGCCAACATTATTGGTACCCTTTTCCATTTTTTGCAGATAACGTACAATATCTTCTGAAGGAATTGGATATTTGAAACAACTTTTTACAACAGCAGATGATCAAAAAAAATCTTTTATGGTTTCAATATATAAATATTTCATTTATTGGCACCCTTTAGAACTCAAATCAATTTTGCTGTAGGAAATCAAAACACATCGGGCACCGACCCAAGAAGGGATTTACGGTCGGAGGTCAATGCAGATCTTTGTGTTTTTTTCGGACGACGAAAAGAAATCTTTCAGGAAAAGAACACCCTACCTACAGTCAAAAATACAATGGAGGTCCCATAATGCTGTGGGTTGAGTAGACATACGCAAAATACTAACTGGAAAATAAGTAGAATAAGAACCTAGCTGCAATGCTGGGCAACATGGACCAAATGGTAAAATTAACCAATCAGAGATGCTCTACACGCACCACCCTATGCTCTGAATGCAGTATGTTTTGAAATTGCCATGCTGCACTGTGCAGTACAGTTATTATACACACAGGATTGTGGACTGTATATAGTGTGTATTTACTGAGCAGAATTGCAGGCAAAGCATGAAAATAATATAACATAACATCCTGTGTTGCCAGTTCAAACAGGACAGAAGAAGCACTGAATATTGGATAAATCACAACATAAATATTGGAGGCTGCCATTTGTTCTCGACTCGGTCCAATGGGTTAAAATCTCACCAGGAACATGCAGAAAGCATCCATCCCTGACAATCATACAAACATACATTAAAATAAAGTAGATAATAAATAGAAATTGGAATAACCACACAGATTCCAAACTGAGGGTGCAGAAGAGAATGGAGGAGCACAGAAATAGTAGCCGTCATTGCATCAAACCGCTCAAACGCGATTGTTTTCTGCAGGTGAACTAGATATAGTGACAGTAAATAATGAATGGCACATTTGTTCACACGCTCGTCGACGAAGACAGAATACCACGCGTTGTTGTGAAAGGGGGTCTTCCTGGCACGCTCGTTAACGTACATGTTGGTGAAATATCGTGACGCTGTCACCGCGACAGACGGCGAGCAAATCATGTCAACCCAGAAACTCGGTGACAGAGACGGCGCTGTCACCGTCTGACAGGTGGAAAAAAACACACTTAATGACTGTTAAAAAAAATAAATATTGTGCGGCTTTTAACTTTGTGAGACTTCACGTTACAAAACAAAAAAATTTCAGAAAAAAAAAAAAAAAGTATTGAGCTCCTTAAGTCTAACACAAAATATCAAGTATTATAAAAACACTCCTCTAGTCCTCAGCTCTCTATTGTTGCCCTTCACACTGTTGTTTTTTATTGATGGGATTATTATGATGGATATTTATGAATAGTGTCTTACTTTGCACTGTATTCTGCCCTTTTTTATGCAGCTGGATGTCTAAAATATTAATGCAAAGGGTAAACACTGTGCAGCCGAGGCGTGTTAGAAAGAGCATGGGTCCGCTACATGTATTTGTCTTGTATTACACGACGTACCCGGTGGGATTTTCCAGACTAATTAAGCTTATTTGTAATAGCCAGCGGGGATTCACCATAACTGAACGTAGCTGAGGGTCTTTTGTCTCATTTTGTGGTTAGAGCACTAATGAGGGAATGAATGAACACCCATATCCGGGTGCACGTGTCGTATTTGCACAGGCGTCGCATGTTGCAGACGGGCGGGCGACTCCGCGTATCGTTTCTAGCCGCAAAGGAGTGGTCGTTAGGGATGAAAACGAGGCCGCGTCGGTGAACTCACGCTCAGTGGAATAGCTGTCGGTTTGAATGCCCACAGGACAGTTTCAGCTCGGATCACTCACGCACATACTGTACGCATTATGTGCATCCGTTGCCAAGGGAATTAGTCTCGCACAAGCGGCGTCAAGAGCACGCTCGTTTCAGCGCCGCCTATTCACTCCTGTGCAAATGAAGCGAGCACTTCTTCTCTCTGCTGGTAGTGCAGCCGTCCATTGGGGCCCGCAAGCACAAAGAGGTTTTAAAAGGGGGTGGGGGCTCACTCCAAGAGGAAGCTGCAGGTGGACACACACACGAACACACTCTCCTTCTCACTCTCTTCCATGTACATGGAGAAACACGCTAATGCATTACACATGACCCCGCTAACCCTCCAGGAATTAGCAATGTGGTGAAATTGGCGCAATTGTTCTGCATGAAAGGGCATGAAATTAAATGGTCTCAACAAACGATGTATAAAAACTATGAGTTGTACAGAGGGAGGAGAGGGAGGAGGGTTCATAGTGAGGTTTATTCACCCTACAGGTGGGAGAAGTTGAGTGCCCCTGAGTGTTTTTTTTTTATTTGACCTTCATTGTTCTACTTCATTTATCATGAGCTTTTGCGTTGCATGCTCTTAGAGAAATGCAGCGTGAGTCCACTTCAAACATGAATGGGAGCTTTAAAATGAAACAGTTTTATAATCGGAAAAAATAAATAAATCTGATTTACTGATTTATTTGTTTTTTTTTTTATTTATTTTTATTTGCTCATTGTGCTGATGCTGAATTGAAGGTATATTTACAAAGACTGGAATCCAAGCTTGCTTCTTTTGTAAAACCCTCATTTTTTGGTCTGTTTAGTGGCACTTTAGCACTATTTTTTCATTGACTTGTGATTTCTACCAATTCCTGTAATCTCTACTGAAAAAAAAAAAAAACTTTTTGGTCGCAATAATAACAAGCAAAAAAACCTTGCAAAATCCTGGACGAGCTGATTAAATGCACGTTTTTCCTCTCACATATACATGTACAAATGGCCACGCACACACATGCATGGACAAATTTGGCCCCCGCCAGTGACACTGAAAGATTTTGAGATTTTATATAATAACTAGTGACCCAGGGACACGGTTGCAGGGGGTCTGGGGGGGGTTGGGGCTTTTGAAATGTGCAAATGAAGACAATGTGTGCAGTTACAGGTAGGATTCACATTTCTATTACACACACACACACACACACACACACACTGCCTCCCCCTCAGAGCAGAGCAGAAAAGCATGGCCTTATTCTCTATCACGATTCACCACCAGCTTGTGTGGGATGTCCTTTCCGCTCTATTATTCTTTTTTCTCTTGATCGCTCACTCTCCCTCCCTCTCTTCCTCTCTGGCCTTGTTTGCCCTCTCCTCTCTCCCTCTCTCTGCCTGTTATTCAGTCTCGCCAATCTCTATAGCAGAATAGCAGGACTAAACTTTGAACTTCGCTCAGTGGGAGTCAGACACATTTAGCTATAACTCTATTTGTGTGTGTGTGTGTGTGTGTGTGTGTGTCCACCAGATTTACTCAATCTGCCCACCCTCCTCCTCTGGGGAAAAAAAGTTTTACATTTTTTTTGTCTCTTGATATGTGAACGTACTACTACACACCCAACATCTCAACAACAAAACTAATACAAATCTAAACATTACTTCCTACATTTCAACCAATCACAGCACACATTCTACAGGCTAATTAGGCGACCCATCATCACCTCCTGCACGATTGATTGGTGTCGCTATTGCATTTACCGTCATTTACACCATTCAACTGCCATCCCAATGCAGTTGAAATCGAACAGCTCATTGACCTGTCATGCGGGAAAAAAAGTTTGGGAACCCCTGATCTAGTGAACAGGCCACACTTAAAGCGGCACTAGGCAAGATCTTTTATGTCAAAATCAAAATCGTGTCAGTCTAAATCACAAACTGGGGGCTGCAACAGAGAAGAGCGTCCCATCCCTGCTAATGGAGATGCCGCGGATTCGCCCTGGTGGCCCGAAGTAATTTCAGGTGTAGGGGATGGACGCTGGCGGGCAATCTTCTGGGCATACAGGAAGTGATGCATTGAAAAACATCCAGAGAAAGCTGGACTCAACAACAATCGATCATCTCCAAGAGGAAGAAATCTAGGTCTTATTACTAGTGTCGCATTACATGACTTCTGTGTAGTGAAGTCCTTGAAACTTTAACTTTAAAACAACAGTTACCTCCCGCTGCCACTTGGGGCCGCCAGTGTGCAAAGTTGCTAAATGCAGCTATAAAAGAGAAAGGTATTTAACCTGTGTTGGGCTCCAACTTAACGTGACTGTTAAGAGCAGATAAGATGGCAAGATGGCACTGGGTTTGGAGCAGCAGTGTCAATTCAGGTATGGTAAAGTCCCTGCATCTCATATCATTTTCCACTGTTACATCCTGAGACCTTATGGGGTCCTACTGCGTGCCTGTGCTGCAGTCTAATTGCTGACTGGAGTCACCCGGAGGTACCTGCTGGCTGGCTGAAGCCATATAAGCACCTCTCTAGCCACACACTGGCTGGGTAAGCAGAGGAGCAAACGACGCCACCA
>OOFE01046570.1:14202-25926 GCA_900323365.1 Monocentris japonica
CCACCACCAACCTCCTGTTTTATTCTATGTTACCATCAAATGTTACCAATAAACACATTGCTTGTTTTAAGGGTTAATTCTGACTTTTGTTCCTTTTTGTGTTGCGGCGCACCTTGTGTGGGTCCAAAACCTCCAAACCCACTTATAGCGGCTCAGTGGAAAGTGGAACATTAGCCAATGGCTGACAAGGCATTATTATTTGGTCAGTAATTTGATAAATCGTTAGCTGTAGGTCCTCAAACTTTCAACATTGAGCCAACATTGGTCCCGAATGCTCCCTTAATATGTCCCTTTTGCTCTACATCATAATCCTACAATACAAAATCAACTTCGGCTAAGTTACGGCAAGTGCCCATTTTTTACCACACCCAACTGTGACACCCGTGGTGTGGAGCCGAAGAAAGGCTGGCTGCTCCTGCTGTCTGGGTGCTGATTCCTGTTCCTTAATCGGAGCATCAGAGCAAGTGCATTGGTGCATCACTTGTATGCCCAACAGCTGGTATCACTAAGTGGTTTGCCTGGCAGCCTTAGATGCCGCCTCAGTACCAAGACAAGAATAACAAGCCACTTCACATGCAACACCTAATTCCTGCAAAGTGTGAAAGCAACACACTCGTCCCAGCCAGCGAGGGGGAATAATTAGAAAAAATATATATATTAGAAACATAGACAGTCATTTGAAAAGGGTAAACACTTTGGAGCATTGCACAGTCTCTCGCAAACATGCAGCTCTCTCTGCAGCTGCATTGCCTAGGCATTGTAACTCTCATGTCCATCAGCTAAATCTGTACCAACAGTTGGGCTGCTCAACATTTTTCGGCAGATTCCACACCACACAAGATCAAAAGAAGAGAGAGAGAAAGGCCCGGGGTGGTCGACAGTGGCTGGAGAGCGCCAGAGCTTAGTATACTGCCGTGAAAAGGAAAAATGTGGAACGGGCAGACAAGTATGTGAGGTCCTGCGCAGGCTGCTGATGAAAGATGTTTATTAGCGGCGCTGTGATAGCCGAGGAGGTGGCTGCATACCGCCGTGGAGGAAGCACGCTGCGAAATGAACAGCCGTGAGGTGTCCATAACAATTCCTTAATCCTCCCCCGGCAAAAACATCAAATCCTTCTGCAACATAGCTGGCAAATAATTACAGATGGGCCTGCGCCAGGTGATTAGCGTACAGCCCTAAAGCCGAATTGCTGCAGTCCAGCCGTTATGGCGCTGTAAAACAGTGATCTGTGAGCTGCAGGTTGCAGCTTCCTGTGTGAGGACTTTACCGTATGGTGGGGGACTGTGTGGAGCACCCTTGAGAAAAGTATTTAACCTTTAACTGCTTCCCTTAATGTCAGCCTGTCCCAGATAAGGGGAGAGAGGGGGTTAAAACAGTGTGGAGCAACACTGACCCCTCCTGGTCTTACTAGGAACAGCACTGACTGCAATGATCTTGCTAGTTGAGTTGCATTTTATTTGTTGTTACTGTTGATTAAAAGCCTTCACCTTGCATTACTCAGTTTTTCAGCAATTAAGAAAGATTTTCTTCCAATTGAAGATCATGTATTTTGAAACTATATACCAGGTATGGAATGGGACTAAAAAGCCCAAGGTTGATGAAAGCTATTTAACTGATAAAGGGCCATGTTAAGTCTCAATGCAGGTAAAAAGAAAATGAAGCCTAAAGGGTTTCAAGTGATTAAAGTGTTTTAATAAGGGCAATAAAGTGGAGAGTTACAGCGGCAGAGCATGAGCTGCCGTGCGTGTCATAGATATAAACCCACACAGTTGGGTGGATGACTTTTGTGTAAATTGCTCCTGTATAAATAAATGGTTGCTTTTCACACAACACTGTTATATGAAACGCTGTCAATCAATCCGACGCTTTTCAACCTGCCATTTACATTCAATAGCTGATGCGAGTGAGAGCACAGCCTTCCTCCAATCCTCCAAATGTAATATTGCTGTATAGGCACCGTGCATACAGCGACCTTTAGTCACTATACGCCAAGGTTAACGGCCCCTGCAAGCAAATAAAACCAAGAAAACGCTTAGAAACACTGCAATACGGGTCCAGGGAACAAGTGTGGAAAAGATTTTTTTTTTTTGTCTGATTTGCAATGTCGTGGCCTTTTGATTGCGATAGAGCTATGGATTAAAAGGGTTTTGGCTATTGTCGTTTTCAGTGGCAGCCCTCTTAGTAGCACAGTCCCGTTCCCTAGTTGTTACTGAGTAATTTTGGACTCTGTGCAGGCTGATCTTTAGAATGCCGGGCAGGGCGCCGCGGAGGTTTCACAGAGGGCATAAGCCAACAACTCCAATTCCAGAGCAGGCTCGACAACGTGACGACCATAACAACGCCCCGACCAAAATGGCTCTAGATTTGCACAGATTGGGTACACACAAGTTCTCGTCCAGTGCTCTCATCACCAGTTTCAATATCGGAGCTCCTGTGAGTTCATCTGCTCATCTCAAAATCATTATTTCCACAAGGACATTCGCACTAAAAATATGCTCTGGTTATTTGGCAGGAATCAGTTGTTCATCAAATCGAATCGCATTTATTTGTAGAGCCCCTAATCACGGTTACAGTCTCAAAGTTGAGTCTTATTTTTACTGCATGATGATGGAAATATGGTTTCATATTGTAGCTGTGGTATGTGACGTGACATTCTGCCCCTATCATGGTTTTTAGGTTTGCACATCGCTCTTCTGATGCACTTCATCAGTGGTTTCAGGTGTTTCAGGTCTTTCAATTGAGCTGTATGTTGAGCTGAGGACAAGGAAAAACTCCCAGAAATCTTTTCAGGAAAAGAAATGAGGAAAAAGAATCCACTAGTTTCTCTTCCAACATGCATAAGAGGGAACGATACAACCCAACATGCTTCCAAACTCCAGCCTTGAAACAAAAATCTCTTGTGGCAGGACTAAAACCAGCAGTGTGTTTTAGACCCGAAGACACAGTTACTGAAAGATTTAGCACCCAGTTTTCCTCTATTAGATCTGACGAATGCAGCAAAGGAAATGAAAACTTCATCCGCCAAACGCAGCTCAGTATACCAGAAACTCAGACACGAAAAAGCATGGCTAATTGTGTGTGGCTGCAAATGCTGTATAATCTCTACAAAACCGAATGAAAGCTTTACGTTTTGATGTGGAAACACATGCTCAAAACCTACAGTACATTTTCCTCTTCTCCAAAGAATGCCACCAGCCTCGCTTCCTTCTTCAAATTTTTGGAAACGGAATATCAAGAAGTAATAACACAGAAATCCCATAAAAACAATCTCCAAAATAAGAGAAATGTTTGCCAGCGATAGAACGCATTGTCTCAGTTATGCCTCCTCTACAAAGGGAACTTGAACCTCTTCCTTTGTGCTTGTGGGCCCATTCCGTAACACGGTGAAAGAAGCTCAGGAAGACCAACGCCACCCTAACAGAGCTTCATCTTGCAATGGAAGAACTCTGCTGCAAAACAGGGCAGCTCTAAGAATGCCTCTCATATAGACGGCGCTAACAAGGTGCATCACCTACCTGGAGAAATGGTACGACGAAGCAGGGTCCGTCTTCAATCGTCTCTCTTGATATCCCAGTTACATGGCCTGAACTTGAAAGTCTCTGGAACCGGCCAGCCACAGATAGACACCCCAAGTACATGACGAGGTTATCGCACACAAGCGAGCACTGTAACGAAGAAATTGGTCTTTGATCTCTCAGTATCGAATATCTGCCGCAAGAGGATTTTCTATCTGATGACAAAGCTTGAGAGCAACAAGCAAACTCACATGTCTGGTAATCTGGGGAAAAGCTGAAGTGCTCCTCAACTATAACAGGACCTTTCACCATTCTACAATTTTTTTGAAAAAGGTTTCCAGACTTGGACAGATGGCCCATAAAGTAAGTGAGACATGTGTTGCGTGTTTGCTGCTATGTGCGTTGACGTTGTAAATGTGGTGTCGGGTTTTTGTAGTCTTTAAGTATGTAAGTTGACTCGTATTGAAATAGCAACTCCAGTGCACATGCATGTGCTAATGTAGCTTGTGGCTAGCGCTGGAACTGTTATGCGTCGTGTGATTACAGTTATTACGGATGGTGAGAGGCTGGTTTCTTCGGCCGTGGTTGTAATTGACTGGAACATAAAGCTAGACGGCCTCAATGTATACACCGATCAGCCACAACATTAAAACCACTGACAGGTGAAGTGAATAACATTGATCATCTCGTTACAATGGCACCTGTCAAGGGGTGGGATATATTGGGAAGCAAGTGAACAGTCAGTTCTTGAAGTTGATGTGTTGGAAGCAGGAAAAATGGGCAAGGGCCAAATTGTGACAGCTAGACGACTGGGTCAGAGCATCTCCAAAACAGCAGGTCTTGTGGGGTGTTCCCAGTATGCAGTGGTTAGTACCTACCAAAAGTGATCCAAGGAAGGACAACCGGTGAACTGGTGAACGGGCGACAGGGTCATGGGCGCCCAAGGCTCATTGATGCGTGTGGGGAGCGAAGGCTAGCCCGTCTGGTCCGATCCCACAGAAGAGCTACTGTAGCACAACTTGCTGAAAAAGTTAATGCTGGCTATGATATAAAGGTGTCAGAACACACAGTGCATCTCAGCTTGCTGCGTAGCCGCAGACCGGTCAGAGTGCCCATGCTGACTCCTGTCCACCGCCGAATGGTTTTAATGTGATGGCTGATCAGGGTATGTTTTGCATTCACTCTGGCATTCATCGTCCTGTCTGGCAGTGTTAGCGGCAGCGCAGCTAGACAGAATGCTTATACATCGCCGTTTCAGCTCCTCCCCCTGGTGTGTAACCAGATGTCAAGACTGTCTACTCATCAGAAGACTTGAACCACAGAAGCTTTTCTTTACATGGACACAAATGGGTTTTTTTTGGCATACATCTCAGCTAAATTACAAATTCATTCTTGATGGGGATTCATTCTCACACACAGGAGATTCAGTCAGCAAGAACCACATCAGACTCTAATTACTGTATTTGTAGTGAACCAATGGACAAACAAAGTTGAGTCTTATTTTTCCTGCATGATGATGGAAATATGGTTTCATATTGTAGCTGTGGTATGTGACATGTGAAGTTCTGCCCCTATCATGGTTATTTAGGTTTGCACATCGCTCTTCTGATGCACTTCATCAGTGGTTTCAGGTGTTTCAGGTCTTTCAATTGCGCTGTATGTTGAGTTATGAAAGGTGTTGCTTATTTACTATACGCAATTCAAAATGTTCAAGGATTTACGTGACACGTAAGTGAAATGAACCGAGGCGGAGAGGCCCGGCCATGTAAGATTAATGACGACCGTGTAGCTTGATACTCTAGTGATAGTTTGTAAAGTCAAATGTGATGCCTTGATTTGCCGTGAAGTCATTACAATTCAGTACAACGGGGTCAAATTCAAATCACCTCTCTGCCTCCGAATTCATCCCGGTAGTTTTATCGCTAGTGCTAAAGGTTACATTCTTTACACGCCGAAACACTGTAATCGTTTTCAAGAGGCTACCAAATCTCCGTGGATTACTAACTACAAAGCCGGAGCCCTGCTGTGAGATAGCTGATTAAAGATCACTGATACGTTCAGCGTTCCAGACCCTGTGTGTGTTTTTCTGTGTGTGTGTGTGTGTGTGTGTGTGTGCGCGCCTAGCTGATTGAAGATCCTTATCATTTGTTTACTAGGGGCAGGGTCTATGATTGCGGTACTAATAGCAAATGTGCTCTCATATCCTCAGCCTTAATGGAAAATAAGTGGTGGAGAATGCAAAGTCAATTTCTATTTAAAAAGACATGATTGAATTTTAGCAGGGAAGATTGAAATGCCTCCACACACACACACACAGTGAAAGAGCATCTCTCTATAGGCTGCAAATCTAGCTGGCCCCAAAAAGTGAGGTTTTTTTTTTGTTTTTTTCACCCTCCTCATATTTTTGAATAGCACAGCTCTGAAGTAGGTTGTCTCATGACCACACAAGTCGCACAGAAGACATCCCTCCATAAAGCATTAATTATGGAAGTGAAGTCTAGATGCGCCATGTCAGAAATGTCATTCGCTGTTCGGAGAATTGCTCTCAATCAAATGAAGATCTCGGCAGATTTGGTCTGAACTAGGCCATCCCAGACAACTGTTTTGACGACAAAGTTTTATCGAGCCACTTTGTTGGAATGTCCTAGTTAAATATGAAACTTTTTGGACATTAAATAAACAAGTTGGACATATTATACGTCATCAATCAATGTCTGTCTGAATGTATGTATGTACGTGCCTAAATTCCCCCGTTTGCCTGAAATTCGCTTTTCAGTGATGTTCGGGACGTTTTGAGGCATACACCGTTTGCTGTGGGTGGTGACGCGATGGGAAAAGTTGAAAAAGTTGAATGTGTAAATGACCACGATGGCCGCAGCGTGAGAAACAAACACATTCTGGCCAAAAAAAAAACCTGGAGATTGTTGGTCTTC
This sequence comes from Monocentris japonica, assembly GCA_900323365.1. Lineage (NCBI taxonomy): Eukaryota > Metazoa > Chordata > Actinopteri > Trachichthyiformes > Monocentridae > Monocentris > Monocentris japonica. The sequence continues at coordinate 20,651 of OOFE01046570.1, forward strand.
CTGGTGTGCAGCGTTACCAGAGGTAGCCTAAAACACGTTAGCTCTGGTAGGCTAAACAAGTAACGTTAGCTTGCTAGCCTACCCCCATCACATCCAAATAGCTGTAGCCACTTAGCTCGCTAGTAAGGCACAAATTAAATGTTTGTTTTCTATACATATGCTTATGGGTTATATTTGGGCAAATTGAAATGAAGAAAATGCCAGAATACAAAATAGGTCTTCATAAGCAAACAAAGTTAAACAAACTAGAGCAAAGCAAAGTAGCTGTGCTTCGGTCTACGTGTACCATACCGTTTTAAGGTGGAGAGCTCATCAAGGTGAGTGATAGGTGATCAACCGAGGAGGAGGAGGGTGGGAGCGGAAATACACTTCCTGCCTCAAGGCAAAAACTCAGTCAAGAAACCTTGGAGTATACACTGATGAGTCACTGTGTTCCTTATCTTGAGGATGCTATTTTTCATTATGGTTTTTCATATTTTCTTTTTTTGCAGGGAATGCAGTCATAATAAATAACACTTAAATTCAAGGTATTCCAGCCCTCCACCTGAATTTGAAAAATGTAGTCTCGCCCTGAGAGTCGGTTTCTTGCCACGTGTGGTCAGACCATAAAACGTCTAGCATTTCATATTAGATCCTGATAGAAGATTTAGCAGCAGATCAACAGAAGATTACATTTTTTTTTTATTTTTTTTTTTTTAACAGGGTTTTTTCCAAACCATGGCCACCACCATGTCAGTTTCTAGTACCATTTTCATACTGTCGATGTTGACCCAGCACCACATTGTCCCTAAATCCTGGGGAGAACACCCTGAATAATCAGCACCTCATCACTGACTTTGAGGATGTTCCTCAGGATGTGAAGCTGCTCTGAGGCCTTGTGGATGTGGCCTCCTCCAATCTCACATCCATTCAACATTTGTGCTGGCCACACACCTGGGAATGTGAAAACACAGCTTGAGATTCAGTTATTTCTTTCTACTTTTAGGCTATTTAAAAAGGCAGATGGTTTGTGTTTTAGCAAAAAATATTATACTTACCTAGAGAGGGGACAGCACCTTAATAGATAGAAACAGAGTAGAATTCCAACCCAGAAATAAGAGGACGGAATAAGAAGAAGCTCACTTTCCATCTTTCTGTCATTACTTATTCTGGGTTTCAATGAAGTAAATCTTGTTTATGTTTCAGATAACTGCCTGACCATAAAAAGTGACTTGATTCAAGGTCGCAAAATGCAAACAGGCCAGAAATGATTTCACATAGTTGTGATGCCAAAAATACAAAACGCTAGCTAACGTTAGCATTCCGCGGGGTTTTGTCTCATTCATGAAGCCAATTCTGGAAATGCCAAAGCGTTGCCGCGTCCTTTCTGCGCTACAAATACACAAAATTAACAGTCTTGGAAAAGCCAACATCATCAAGTGCCGATCTTTTGCTAGCCGTCGTTAGCGAGTTAGCATTTCAGTGCTTTAAGACAAGTGGATTTTAATGGCCATACATTTGTTTGTCAAACATAAAATATGTAACAGAGGACACGATAAAGATATCCTAGTTAATGTCAGAGTACAGGAAAAGTTATGCCAGCTTCAGTGCAAAGAGACAGACAGGGTGAATTGTAACATTGTCGTTACGTGGCGTCTGCCTTCCCCTCATTTCCAATCTACTTTGGCTCCAGTTCCCAGATGACTAACGACGAAGAAGGGGAGCTCAAGTGGATGTTTGCTTTCACCTGATGAAAGGCAGATATGAGAGGCAGCTGTAATTTGGATAGATATAAGGGATTGGTAGAGCTTTGGCTATGATTAAAAGAATAGATATTAATAAAAGATTTTGTAGACGGGGACAGAAATACCTCTGGGCAAACAAAATAAGAACTGGGGCCTTATTAAGAACCGTGTGCACGCACCTGGTATTGAAAGAACTTAGGTAATGTTAGGGTTTCTTTTCACCTGATGTGAGTGTGAATGTGCAGCTGTAACTTGTGTGGAATTAATAAAAAGGTAACTTTGGATATGAATAAAAACTTTCCAGAATACTTCATACCGTAGATGTACAGAAATACATTTTCCACTTCCCAGTCCTGATTCTAAATAAAGAAACTAGCTCTTGGTGTTGGTTGGTGCCTCCTCTTCATTCTAGAAACCTTGATATCCTGCACACAGAAATGCATATTTTCCATATCTGAGGAGAACTTTGCTTTAGCACACACTCCTGATTGGATCCTAATTCTAAATAAAGAAGCTCTCGCCGCTCCACTTCTGAAGAACTCCAGTGAAACAACAGCAAACAAAACTGGGAGAAACTTTACTGAGGCCAGTGACGCTGTAGCTCACACCGAGGCTTGTTTGGTCTAATTTTGTAATACAGATACACATAAACTGGCAGCAGGAGAGGGAGGGATGTACAGATCTAAAAATACAGTCATGCTTGAAAGTTTTTGAGCCCCTTGTGTCATTAAACAAATTGAGTTTTTACCATGCAATCCTTATTTAATCAAAATAGGCTCTTTCTTAACTGAAATAAAGGATCTATATTACCAATTTCATGTCTTTTTAGAGGAAATTGTGCATGTAGTAAAATGAAAATAATTTAAAGGGAATTAGTGCAGGTGCAAAAATAAGTGAACCTCCTCTTGCATTAGTTAAATCAAGTAGAATCAGGTGGGTAAATGATTGGGTATGAAGTTAACCAATCAAAGGTCAGATCTGAATGACTCAGGAAGACGTTAAGTGTTTTGGATCGGCCAAGTCAAAGTCCTGACCTAAGCCAACTGAGATGCTGTCAGGACCTGAAAGAGAGACCTCAAACCTCACTGAGGTGGTCGAGTTCTGTAAGGAGGAGTGGGAGAAAATCCCTCCAGGAAGATGAAGAGATTGATCAGTGGTATAGGAGACGTTTATTCCAAATCATCACTGATAAAGGAGGAGCCACAAGTTATTGATTGATATCTGACTTTTTGTTAAATAAACCAGTGCTCTTTATTTGGGATATCTTCCTTAAGCTTATTCCTCTATGAAATATGAAATAATGACCATCCTGTGTAGGGTTCACAAACTTTCAAGCATGACTGTATATACGTAGAAAGAAAGCCCACCAGTCTCTATATAAAGACACAGACAGCCAGACAAATAAACAACTGCAGGTCTTTTGTTCCAACTTATTCTTTATAGAAGAGCTGTCTGGAAGTCAATCTAACCTTCCATAACAGGATAAAGTGGGCGATCGGGTTGGGACCTGTAGCTCAGTGCCCCTGTGACTACACACACACACACACACTGGCACAGACACCAGCTCCAGCACAACCTGTCAACCAAAATAGGTAGATTTTAAACTGTTTGCCCAGAGCAAACTTTTCGTGGTTTAGTGCATACTGAGGAGGAGGTGTGTCTTCAGGGACAGATGCAGTGAGAAGGAGAACAGCCTGGAGCCATTGGCTCAATGTACCTTGTTGAAAGGGGAGAGGGAGGGATGGAGGGACGGACAGACGGATGCAAATAGAAAAAACACGCACACATGACAGATTTGCAATTTGTGTGTAGCTTATGTGGTTCAGTGCAGAATAAGTGTCTGTGTGTGTGTCTGTCTAACCCTACGTGGATATGTACAGTGTTGTGCCTTGAGGGAACAGTGCAAATAGAATGAGTATTGGTATAGACCATAGCATAGCATGGTGAGCCCACTGGCAGTTCACTGTTCACTGCTTCCAATCCAACCAAGCCAAGCCCCCAGAGCCCCTATGCAACAACAAAAAAGTGTCTATCAAACACCCCAACCCATCCTATCCCTGCAATTGCAGTTAACCAACTTTCTTCCCAGCAGGAGTGCGAGGTGTGTGTGTGTACAAGTCGATAAGAGCAATAAGAGGGTGTACTTTCCTGTGATTATTATACTTATTGCTTTAACATGGGGGCTGTGGGGCTCTGTGCTGTGTGTGACTCACCTTGCGTGGCGTAATTCTGTGGTGCAATTCTGCATCCTGGAGCGCTAAAACAGTAAAATAGATGACAGGTCGATTTCAGCTGTTCCGTATCTTTGGACTTGGAAGAGGAGGGGGACGTCCACCCTCCACAGGAACGCTGAGGGATTAGGGGTTAGGAATGCTGGGGGAATTCAGGAACTCCGTACATTGTTGGGTTTTTCCTCAATCTTTATCCAGTGAAAGTCATCTGAGCTTCATGTTCTTTTCCAACAGTCCCTTACTTCACATTCACACAGTTTCACACCTGGGAGCCTCCCAGTACAACCAGTCTACTGTCGGCCACTGAGCAGCTCCGCTGGAGAATGCTGTGGGGTTAAGTGCCTTGCTCGAGGGCTCTTCCACAGTAGTTGTTGAGGGAGGGGAGAGCACTATTCATGCACTTTCCCGACCCACATTTCCCCCTAGGCAATCAAGGAATTTGAACCAGCAACCTTCCGGTCACAACAGTGCAGTTTTCCTAACAAGATGCACTGAAAGGGGGATCGGGGTGGTTGTAGAGTGTGGGTAAAGATGAATAGAAGAAGAGAGAAGAGGGACATTAGCAGACACTTTTATCCAAATTGACTTACAAAGGTGATAGCTAATGGTCATGAAACAAAATCACATCAGCAGGAAAACAAGGAGGCGGGGAAATCTGATTGGCTTTTGACGGTCGATGAGCGCAAAAAGTTCAGTTGTGGCCCACTTTTCTCGGGCCGACAAGCTTGTTGACTGTCCACACATCATCTGAGTTGCTCTGGTCATTCAGCTCTACAGGTCATGAACGGACTTCCTGTGACTTGTTGGTCATGTTGCCCACTACGTGAACGCAGTCAGAGACACTTAAGATAACTTCCACGATGGACAACAGGAACAATCTTCTGTCCTTCCCCAACAGGATAGGAATATTCTTCAAAAACTCAAAAACTCCCAACTCCATTTTTTGTGTCCAGAGCATCGCTCCGTTGACAGCGCTGGACTTCAAGCCCCAGCTGTGGCAAAGAGAACACTTTTGCTCTCCGTTGATTAGTTGTGACTCATTGTGAGGGAACATCCATCTTTCTTCTCCTCGCTGACATTTGGACTACAATCCTTTCAATAGCTTTGAGACAAAATCCCGCTACTGATCTGTATCAAAATCAAAAGTCCTCTTCTGTCTGTCTTTTCTGGTCAACAAAACTATTAATCATTTTTTGTATGAGAAATATCACCTCCATAACAACAACAAAGACTAAGCTCTGAGCTTTATGGAGCATGGGCAGGGCTTTAATGCTGTGGTGTACTAAACTTTTTTTTTTTTTTTTTTTTAAAAAAAAATTTT
>OOFE01046570.1:32194-44066 GCA_900323365.1 Monocentris japonica
GGGGAGGGGATGATTCAAGCACTTTTTCCATGATGCAGAGGTTGTGCACTTCAACGTATAGTAAACTCCATGAGAGCAGGGCAACACAAAAGAAGCAGAAAAGAATGGGTGAGGTATCTAGTAGAAATAAACTGAAATTATGCTTTCATGAAGGTCAGATCCTGAAAAACACTGATCGTTGATCTGCTGAACTGTGAACATTCAAATGATGTTTTGGATTCACTGACTAACATCTTGTTATTTTAGAATTTATATTTTACTTTAACAAGCTCTGGATTAAACCCTTTACTTTTACAATAATGCTTGAAACTGAACACCTGCTTTATTAGATCATTTAGTTTTGTAGGGTGGGGTTAGATGCCACTTGTTTTAAATCTTGGTTTTGTCAGTAGTAGTATTTTGGTAGCCTTCTCCTTCAGGACAGTGTCAGTTACCTCCATGTGTTGGCGTCAGGGTCGTAGACTTCTATGGTTTTGAGATATGTCGTCCCGTCAAAGCCTCCCACTGCCATGAGCTGACCATTTACCACGGCCAGGCCCACCTACAGAGAGACGGGTTCACAACACAAGGCATTACACTTCAGCCCGGTACACATGTTGTGTACCGGACATTTTGGAGGAGGACCCCCCCCAACCGTGAACCGTTGCTACAACGTCCTCTCCAATTCCAATCCCGTCTCAGATCAAATTCATCGAGGGAGCTTGTTTTATTAAGTATTCATTCAAATCACTCTTGACATTTCAGGAAATGTGTGTTAAGCTTTGAGCTTGGTAAGCAGTGAGTAAACAGTCACAGATGGCAACCGAGTTTGTGCTGCCTTGTGGAGAAAATTGCTTGAAGGTAATTAGGTTGGGTGATTGAACAAATAGATGAGGAGGAAGGAATTCCCTTGCTGATTTTTTTGCTAATTTAAAGTAAGTTAATATTTGATCATTTACAAATGTAGCCTAATGCAAGGAAAATGGGGAAGCATACGTAGAGGCAAAATTGATGAATGATTTAGGCTAAACTGTATTGAGAACCTCATCACAGCTGACATTTCCCAGAGCCTTGTGTCTTACTCTACTGCTTCATATTGGGCATGCACTCTGCCACCTCATCCTGATTAAGCAGTTTTGGTCTTGACTGTGAGGACTTATTGCTTTACAATGTAAACAACACCGGCAAGATGTTGTAGCCACGGCAGACAACTGGTTGGTTCTTGAAATGCATCTCCACAAGAATTACTGAAGCTTCGGTAGCCAAAAGCAGGCTTGTGACCAGAAGTTTGTCAGGTCGAATCCCTGACCATCCTCCCTCCACAACTACTGTTGAGGTGCCCTTGAGCAAGGCATTCAACCCCCAATTGCTGCACCAAGGCATTTACAGTTAACAGAACGTGGGACTCAAACTATGGTGAAAAACGATTTAGTAATCCAAAGATAAAATGTCTGCCCCCAAAACTGAGCAAAGCAAAATGGAAATGAACCTGGATTACAGTTTAGTCTCTTGACCATGACTCCATCAGTGAAATGGCAAAAGAATGCTGTTGTAATGAATGGGCCCATAACTTTGAATGCTTTCTAAATATATTGGTAGGCACTATGGCAACATATATTGATACCCACCAAGACAACTTTCTGTCAGCATACATGAAAAGCAGACCAAGACAATATAAACAGGTCCAGTCAATGAAATACTACATCTTTGGCTAAAACTAAAATAGTCCTTAAAGCCCAAACACTCACCCCACTTCGTCTGGATGTCATGGCCACTACAGGAGACCACTGGTTGGTCCTGGGGTTGTATCTCTCTGCACTGCTCAGCTCCGTGGTGTCGTCTCTTCCTCCAACAGAGTAGATCATGTCCTGGTAGACGGCACAGCCAAGGTGTTTCCTCCTCGTACCCATCGGAGACACGGTGTGCCAGCGGTTCTCCTGGGGGTTGTAGCGTTCAACTACCAAAGAAAGAATGAAAGAGTGAATGATTTGGTAAATAAACATGTTAGGGAAGCATCATAAAAAAAAATTAAAAAAAACCTTGGCAATTCATTCATGGGGATCAGCGTTCATTCTGCTTTGCCTGTTAGCATTTTTTCAATATTGGTATGTCATTAAAATAACTCAGTGGAGTGGAACCTACTATGCAGCACTCAAGCAGAGTAAGAGCTAAAGCTGTAGACCACTAGAAGGGTTCTGGTGTCATAAAAAACCCTCCACCTCTCTTTGGCGTCGTTTTGTACTCATCTTCCGCTAGACTTCAAGAGGGTACATCTGGTTCAGTGCACAAGGGCCCCACAACTTCAGTACTTAATCATTCCAAAAAGCATGCAGCTATTTCTACAAGTGAGGAAGACTGAGCCAGCTAAACTATTCAATGAATGGTTGCAATTGTGCCAGCGATTCGTAGCGTACCAGTATTTAGTGGCGATGTCCCGTCAGACCCCCCCACTGCGTAGAGGAATCCCCCCAGCACAGCCACAGCTACCCCCAGTCTCCTGGTGCTCATGGATGCCACACGAGTCCACTTGTTCTCCTTCGGGTCATACCTGGAAGATAGGAAGTTTGGGGTTACATTAAATGGAGACATGAAGGCAAGAGGCATGCAACAATAATTGCACTTCATTGACTTCATTGTTTGAAGTCTTTTGGCTGATTTTTAAAGCTGCAATATGCAATTATTTTCATGTTCAAATAATAAATAAATAGGATATATTGTACATTACAGTCTGTCTTGTCTGTGACCCTGTGTGTATATGCCTCAATCTCCTCCCCATTTGCCTGTAATTGGCTTTTCAGTGATGTTTAGTGGCATATAACATTTGCTGTGGGCGTGGCCAGCAGTGGGCTGGGTATCAAGGTGATGCTAGCAGCCCCAGAGCAACAACAATGACAGAAAGCACTAAGAAACAAAAGTACAGGGAAGTTAAATGTGTAACAGACAAGACTCATTCAAAACCAAGGGTAAATATCACTATTGTTTTTCTGAAGGAGATGAAAGGTCTGAGAGGTGATGCAGAGCTGGCTTGTATACTGCTAGACAGGTGCGATGCTAGCCAGTTTTCTAGGTTTTCCATGGAGCAAGTTAGCGGTGATCATCCATAGATCATCCAATAAAGTACCGCCAGCTCATCAACATGAGTGATAAGTGTTGAGATGTGAACCTGGAGGAGGGCAGGACTTCCAAAACACCTCAAAGCAAAAGGTTGCATGTTGTAGCTTTAAATTTGTCAGTTTGAATCAATAGCTTGAAAAACCTAAAAAAAAAAAAAAAAACACTTACACAAGGCTGAACCACACAAGCAGAACTAATACTGTGAAACACTGAACATGCAGCAGAGTGATATTTCTAGTTCCTTGTTGTGCTAATTCTGATGTGGATTGACAACAAAATGTGTCCATTTTACCCAAAATGATAACGCAACGGCAGCATATTTTCACTGCACCAAATGACTGCCATATGTCATAAGCGAAGCAAATGATTATTTTTGCTTGGAAGACACCAAATATTAATAGTTTATCAGTGTATTTTTTGAGAATTCATTGTTCTTTGTATCATCTGATAAAGACAATATAATGTCATAGTAGATTATATATATCATACACCTGAGTACATACATTTACAGTATTCAAATCGTAGCCTTTATTATTGAGGGTACACAGACCCTCTTGTGCGCCTTAAGCTGCTGCTAGAGAACAGGATACTTCACCATTCATTTTTCATTTTCAGCATCGAATCAGCAGTTAGAAGTAAGCTATAGTCATTGAGGCACTACCTGAAACATTACATGATATTTGAACATATGCAGTTACAAAAAAATAAGATGTCAAAATGACAAAAAAAAACAAAAACATGTCATCTATGTACCTCAATGGTGTACAGGTAGGTCCAAGACAGACAGACGAATAGACACAGACACACACAGTTGGTAGTCACCTTTCAACTATGTTGAGACAGGAGACACCATCCTGTCCCCCCACTGCATACAGATAACCCCCCAGGACGGCCACGCCAACACTGGTACGACAAGTGCTAGTGGGGGCCACATCACTGCTCCACTGGTTAGTCTTAGGGTCATATCTGGACAGAAGAGAGGGCATGGGAAAGAGTACAATTTTAATTTTAGAAATGTGAGTGATTTATAAAGACAAGAAGAAAAGAACGTAAGAACAGAGAGGTGAATATATGTTGGTAGGACAGAAAGACAGAAAGGAGAATGAAAATATTTAGAAAAAGCTTGTGATCGTGCCAGACCTCTCCACAGAGTTGAGGTAGGACGAACCGTCGTGACCTCCCACTGCATAGAGCAAGTCATCCAGAACGCTGACGCCGACTCCGCAGCGCCGTTTGCTCATGGATGCCACCATCCGCCACTCGTTGGTCTGGGGATCATAACGCTCCACGCTGGAAATGGCATCACCGCTGCACCAGCCGCCAACTACAGGACATGGAAACATGGGAGGAGAGGATGAATGAGAGTATACCGTATCATAATACAGTCATTAAAATGATGCTATGATATACTTGGTATCGACACGGCACCAGCTATCAACTGGAAAGGAAAGAAAGAGGTGAAGCAAAGGTGCACAAAAAACATCTGCTCGTCTGGGAGGTTGTAGGGCTACATCAACCACCAAAGGAAGAAGAGCATGACAGTGGAAAAAAATTGAACATTGAACAGAAAAAGATAACCCTTCCACTTGATTTTATTGGATTGGGGACAGCCATTGGAACATGCCATAGCAACCCAGAGAAAGTTATACTCTTGAGGCTTATTTGGGATTGAAACAGATCTTAAATTCTTTTTGAACTGATATTAAAAAGCTCTTAAAGCATTTAAAATTTAGATACAGGGCATCCAACCACCGTTTTCTTCAATGAGCCACAGTAGCAAATGCATCCACAATTTCACCAAGGCAAGTGGATTTCTTTGCAGCACAAACAGCAGAACAGAAAAGACCAACTGAAGAGAGGTTGGCTATCTGCCAAAGTGGCCCACAGAACTGAGCGAATTACCAGCCACAGTCGAAACTTACAGGCATTTCATTTCATTTAAAGCCCTGGAAATAAGGAGCTATGGCATAATTTTATTTCATTTCATTTTAGTGCCCGAAGATACTGACCTGCAAAAAGTACCTCTCCACAGCGGATGGGTTTCCTAGGCCGGGTTCTGGGGCCCTGCATCAGGGGCCTCTCCTGTGGCAGCAGCAGGTAGTTCTTAGCTTCATCAACCAGGTCTCTGTAAACCAAGAAAAACTCAATATATAAGAAGGTAAACAATTTTCAATAATAATGAACAAAATCATTTTTAACTTTTTAGTCATTTTAACAAAATAATGAAACACTGATTGATAATATTAAATTGATAATAGTAAACATTTACGCATTTGTCACTACAAATTCTACTAACACTAACACTGCCAGACAGGACGATGAATGCCAGAGTGAATGTACAATGTAAGTCATAAATCATATTGATCTACAGCCACTGCATGCAGCAGGTTATGCTCAGCCTCCATATCCAACTAGGTATTTGCAGATGTAAAATGAATCATTTAGCCGGATAACTGAAAGCAATCATGAAAAACCTTCTCATGCTTTGTTCATGAGGAGAGACAATTAGATAATCTGCAGTAAAGACAGGCTAACGGAACCTTTAATAGAGATAGGGAATAGGAAATAAGCCCCGGTGAAGCACCTCAGGCTCACAGAGTACAGATCAGACTGACGCCTCTGAATGTAGGTTGAGTAGGTTGAGTAGGTTACTCTTCACAAAGAAGAATGAAAAATAATGGCTGTTGGCTGTGTAAATTTCTTCTACGCATGATTTTTGTCAATTACTGGGGCTGCATTATTCTCTTGGAGTGCATTACTGTCAGGTGGAATACTTATTCAAGTCTTGAGGGGCTCTAGATCACATTTTCATGCAGATAACGGAGAAGTTCTTGTTTACTGCTTGTTTATTGGTCTTATGTACCATCATGCACTATCATGCTCATGCACAGCCACTCATTAACGTAAATATATGCTGCTAATGAACCATATATGGAAACAAGCTTCCCTTTAAATGCTGCAGGAAATGCCATTGATGTCTCTTCACGAATAGAAGCAAGACAAATTTTTCAGATACAGCAATTGGAGTTTTGCTAACAGAGGTTGAGGCACACCCAAGAGTTTTGCAACCCTCAGAGGTGGATTAGCAAACAAGGAAAAGACTTGCAGCAGGTGAAAGCTGCAGTAAACTCAGCTTCATCTGCATGGATAACAGTGGCAGAAAAAAAAAATACATTAACGACATGCAAAAAAAAGCCTTATGGTCTTCAAGAGATGCACCAGGAAGGCATTAGTGCATTTGGTCTCCATGATGAGTTGATCGCGAAAATCAGCCACTAAAGAAATATTTCTGCTGCAGGGTCTGTTTTGTCATTATTCAACTCACATTTTCAACTTCTAAATGCTGAATGAGTTATGAGTAGCACTTGAAGGCAGAAACGCACATAAATACCCTCCCACACACAAACAAACACAGACACACTGCACCCACCTGCACTCCTCATCACTCTTGATGAGAGGGTCTGAACCCACGGTGCCCACCAGGAACTTGGGGCTGAGTAGCGGCAGACGGACATGCTGCAGGACCTACAGTACACATGACACAGTACACCGGCTCATAACCTTTAGTTAAGCAAGCAATAGGTGTATAATCACCTTTATGCCACCAGGCAGAATTTGAGTGATTTTGTTCAGATAACCCCAAACTGCCCCATATTGTCTTAATTAATATGACACGTGTGAAAAATACATTGTAGTTTTTCCAAGACCGTTTCTCTTTGCACCTGTTCCTGATCTGACAAATTTGGCTAGGGTGCAAAAAATAGGGTGTTAAATTGGTGTAGCTTAAGAAATGTGTGAGAAACATGTTCACTTTGTCACTCCCTCCATCGCCAACCTTATTCATGCATGAAAATTGTAGCCTGCAATCTTGGAGGTTATACTTAGTGTTATAGCAGTAGTGGTTGTGGTACGATATTTTTTTCAGCATCAAACCTGTGGCAGTTGAGGCCGGCGCTCCTGGATACTGTATTTAACCCAGGCCATCACAGCGTTGAAAACCTGCTCCTCACTGCGCACGTTGAGCTCATCACTGGAGATGATGTCAATCAACTGGTTGGCTGGCAGCAGCATAAACTCCTCACTTTCCATCACCTAACAATGCAGAACAGTTGGTCAATTTCTCTGCCAGAGAGAGTGTGAGTGTGTGGGTGAGTGTCAGTCACGAAGAAAATTAGACAAACACTGATTGATTTGGTGATATTTTGTCTATTTTCACCACCATGCCATCGCAACAGCGGCGTAATCGTCACAAGGCAATTCCAGGTCAGTCAGTCGGGGTGAAACACTTCATTCCTCTATATCTGTGGGCCATCAAAATTCATCACAGCATACAGCAAATAATTTTCTAAAAATCATCTAAGTAAAGTAAAGCGAAGTAAAAGTTCTGTTCCTGTGAAAATATCTTTATCTAAGTATCTTTAACTATGAATCTTTACACTTTAGCTGCAAACCTTCACACAAATCCTGCAATCACTATGGGATTGGACAGCATTTGTACTTATTCAATATCCATTTGCCAATTTGTGAATGGTGTAGATGGTCTGTTAGTCTGAAAACAGCAAGAAACTCTCACTCTCCAACACCTGAGGAAACAACAATACAGGAACAGTCAGTCGCTCTGTCAGTCAACCTGTCACTCTGTCTGTCTCTTAATCTGCTACTCTGTCCATCATTCAGTCAGCCAGTCTGTCAGACACGTCAGAAACTTCTCACTTATGACCTGAGGTAGCAAAGACGGGAGTCGGGCTATCTGTCAATTGATGTACAGCCCTCATACCCAAACAGCATGAAGCAAAGCATTCCCTCTCCATTGACTCACACCTACTTTTTATCCTGGCATTAATTTCAGACACACAGGAAGTGACAAATCAAAACTACAGTTTCTTTCCACCTCTCGACCCCCACCATCCATAAATAATAAGAAATTTAGGTCTGACGAGTGCACAGTTCACTGATGTCATGTTACATGATTTCTAGGTAATGAAGTCCTTCAGACATTAAAAAAGTCCAAGGGGTCATCATGCCAAAGTGAGAAGTTGCCTAGTGCAGCTCTAAGTGTTTTGTTTGCACTGAAAACATAAATTAACTAGTCATGAAAGGGCCCCACTTTTGGCACCATTACCAGCTAAGCCTGCTCTAAACACAAAACAAAAACAACAGCGCTCTCATGTGGAGTTGCATAGCCTAACATTCATAAAAGTGAGTATTTCTTTTACAGTCATTTCTTAGTTAGCTCTGTATGGGAAGAAATTACATTGCAAAAGCTACTACTGTAACAGGAATATAATTAAAAGTAGAATAGATAGAAAAATATAAATAGGAATGTTCACTCAGTGGTCCATGATGAATGTACATAATGAAGAAAAAAAAAAAGGTCAGAGAAAATACACCAAAATACTAGTATCGAAATGGTTTAAAAGCCTTTGAAGTAGACTTTAAATTGTGCTCCTATGCGCATAGGTAGGAAAAAAAATAGACTTGAAGCATAAAAACCAAGCAGGCCGGTCATAACGGGGGAGTGTGTGTGTGTGTGTACATGTACATTTGTGTGGTTGGGATATGAACCCTGGATATGGTAAAACCATACATGTGCACATACTATTTATGTAGCATGCTACCAACAGTACTACAAACAGTATGCCAGTAAAGTACTCCCAGACAAGTGCTCATTGAAAGTTAACTGCTAACAAACTAATATAACTGTGTGTAGTATTGTTATATTAGCTTACGAACAATAGCAAAGTAAGACAAACTAACCAACAATCCCTATGCAATGACTGAAGGGCACCTACCTAGCAACAGTAGAAGCTAATGCTAACGCTAAACAGTTGCAGGTAATATAGGTAGTTTTTGATAGCAGGCTAATGGAATACTACTACCAATAGGCACCAGCTCATTTCTAAAGTCGCCAGTATCAAATACAAAACTTATCTTCAATCCCTGTGCTCGACTGAAGGGAATTTACCTAGCTAGCAATACAAGCTAATGCTACTGTTAACACAGTAGCATCCAATAAAGCTGCCTTTTGCTAGCAAGCTAACTTAACAGTACTGCTACCGGGCACCACCTCATTTCTAATGCAAACAGTAACATGCAAAGCAAGACAAACTAACCCTCAACCCCAAGGCAATGAGTGAAGGGCACTTACCTATCAATTTGCAGCCCCATCTGTATGTTTACTCCTTAGCCACAACCACTGACTGGCTCTCGCCGCTGCATCAGACATAGTCTACTACCCGTTTTAAATTTTGTGAATTCCAAATACACTAAGGGGCGCTGAAGTATACTTTGCTACAAACCCTCGGCATCCAACCTCCATGGGGCGCAGCTTAACGTGCCAACCCCTCTTTCCAATTTCCGATGCCAGCTCAAAATACCTTGACAATTTCCTTTCGTGTGCCTCATCTACTGCATCCTCCCATAGTACTGTAGTTCCACAAAATACACAATCCGCCTCACCTCTGACCACAGCATCAAGTCTGGTCTTCAGCTAGTGCTTGCCATGTCCTGTGTACAGCCATTTTCCAATCTCTGCCCACCCTTAGCTGTCCTAAGATATGCCTGCCCACAAATGCTTCACTACTTGACCTCTCACCCTCCCGAACAAAACTAATTGTATTATCTTCTTTCCTATCAGCTAAAGAATTACTTTCCAATCGCTTACTCTCAATTGCTGCTGCCAGACACCTTGACACTTGTCGCCATGTGCATCACCCTTGGGAAAGACTTGTTTCACACCCTGACAGTTTGTGTCTAAGTGCAGCTATGCCTGAACACAAAAAGACAGGCAGGGTCCTCGCCTACTGAGATTGACTGAGATTTTGGAGCAATGGTAGTACATCATAGGTTGCACCTATAATGAATTTAATTTGCCTCTATACCTCACAGTTCCCTCCAGCCAAGTTTCTTCCTCCATGCACTTTCCCAATTCATCCACTGCTTTGCCTGAGAAACTGCCCTAGCACACCTCACTGCTTCCTCCTGTCGATGTAACTGCTCTATCATCATTTTTTTTTCTCACTGTTGGAGTAGCCCTACTCAACAATGCCAAGCCCCAAACCTTCTCGTCCTTGTTGTACCTGCCCTACAATTTTCCTCTGTCTAAGTGCTGCCTGGGCCTGTTGAACTGCTTCTCTGGTTCCATTTTTGCCTCGCTGATACAACAGGCTCCACATTCCTGACAGATCTATCTTTAGACTCTGTTTATGTCAAATCTAGCCTTACCGTTGCACACTCAAATTCCTCTGTTAGGCTAGATATCGGTAGTTCAAGAATCCCTTTTCCAAACAGTGCCACACTAATAAGACACCATGGGACTCCAAGACATTTATTAATGTCTGTGTTAACCATCCTTTCTTACATCTCTGCTTTTGGTATAGATACCTCATAGACTGTCAAAGGCCACATTAGCCTAGCCAACAGCCCAAATTGCCAGCACCACAACTTTAGCTTGTCTGGTAGCCTTGACCTCTCTGTAGTCTCAATGCCTCTCACTACCTCCTGCCTTAGTTCCTGAATCTACTCCTTGTCAGTTAACAACGCATCATACCACCTTCAAAAAAACAGTCAAACAAAACCTTTTTTTTTTTTTAACCAGCTTCCCTTGACAATCCATATACACCCTAATGGGTGGGAGGCCAGCCCTCCCTGCAGCTTTTCTCCACCTACTACCCACTGTGATGTCCCAATGACCACCTCCATGGTAAAAGGGGGGAGGGGAAATTGTCCACCCTGCCATATCTACCTCTAGATGCTGCCATGCTGTTGTAAACTCTCCGACTAAATTGCTCTAATGCTCCAACTAAAACTTTTGATACCGTCTGGCACAAGAAAATGAAAGCCTACCACTGTTAGAATACCACATGCAGATCTCTTTTCTCTTGCTTGGCTGACTGGATTTGGGGCCAAATCATACTTGTGTGCTCTAAGCACCCTGAAAAGCCAGTTATTCCAGCATATTGAACAGTTGTGTCAACTCATAACTTTCTTTTAAAATTTCTTTCGAGGCAGCTTGACAGCCTCTGCGCGAGTACACAAAAGAAAATTCTTTCCATCAACATTAAGGAAGCAGATACACTATATGGCCAAAAGTCAGTGGACACCCCTACTAACTATTGAGTTCAGGTGTTTCAGCCACACCCATTGCTAACAGGTGCATAAAATCCAGCACATAGTCATGAACTCTCCATAGACAAACATTTAGAATGGGTGGTAAAGAGCTCAGTGACTTTAAACGTGGCACTGTCATAGGATGCCGCCTTTGCCACAAGTCATTTTGTGAAATTTCTGCCCTACTAGATGTGCCCCAGTCAACTGCAAGTGCTATTATTGTGAAGTGGAAGCGCCTAGGAGCAACAACAGCTCAGCCACGAAGTGATAGACCACGCAATCTCACAGAGCGACAAGTGCTGAAGCACATAGTGCGTAAAAATCGGCAATCATCTGTTGCAGCACTCACTACAGAGTTCCAAACTGCCTGTGGAAGCAACATCAGCACAAGAACTGTGCGTCGGGAGCTTCATGAAATGGGTTTCCATGGCCGAGCAGCTGCAAGCAAGCCTCACATCACCACGCGCAATGCCAAGCGTCGGCTGGAGTGGTGTAAAGCATGCCACAACTGGACTCTGGGGCAGTGGAAACGTGTTCTTTGGAGTGATGAATCACGCTTCACTATCTGGCAGTCTGATGGACGAATCTGGGTTTGGTGGATGCCAGGAGAACGCTGCCTACCAGAATGCTTAGTGCCTACTGTGAAGTTTGCTGGAGGAGGGATAATGGT